>QLOS01002785.1:0-20076 GCA_003313725.1 Russula sp. MG48 | reverse complement strand
GAGGCGGGAGAGGTGATGACGGAAGGATTGCTCTGTGAGATAAGAGCGGAAGGAAGTTTCTGATGGGTTTGAGAGGTAAGCTAGAAAGAGGTGAACGCGGTGAGTGAGGACGTAGAGGGCCGACATGAGGAAAACAAGGAAGGATCATGGATCGCATTGTACGGTACAACGCCCAGGGACGGAAAAGGAAAGCGAAAGAAATGAGTTAACATAAAGAAAAGGAGGATACTGACCGAGACAAAGGAAGAGGAAAAGGAAAAGAGTAGCGATGAACATGGACCTGAACTCTATGCGAGTGTTGAGGAGGGTGAAGGACCATCGAGTGGAAGTGGCAGATGTGGTTGCTAGCATAACGCCTAAAATGCCGAGAGCGAAGGAAAGAGAGAACTTGAACAAAGGGTGAACTGACTCGCGGTCGCGGCCTCGTTTCTGCCAACGATCGTCAAGATCAATGGCCGATGCCGTCGTGGAACGAACGGGACGTCCGCAGCGTTGCGTCGTCCCTGACTGACACCGACTTTGACTTTGACTCGAAAGTGTTGCCCCCGAACCCGGGTTTTCCCCCCTTTTTTTTCGAAAAATAAAATATAATAACGACCATCAAGCCAGTTGCGGCCACGTGCCCCGACCCCGTTTTATCCGATATTTATCCTCCCCATCCGCGCGGACTGACAAGGTTCTAGGTTCACCCTCGCAACCATTTCATGAAATAGAAGAGAAGGGTAGTTCAACCCCCACCCACCCCCCAGCAAAACAGGCAAGACCAAAGGGCACAGATATTCAACTTGACAACCCATATTCTGACATTAGTCGTAGCACGTGATCGCGATTTTGATAAATGAAATGAATGAATGGGGATTGGTGGTGGAGTGGAGATATTATGGTCCGAAAACTCATTATGCTCATCTAGTGTAACTTACTAGCCAACGGCACGGCTGGCCCCCTGACCATGCCGTCAGTGCATCAGTGCATCAGCTCGTACCCGTGGTCGGCTCAGACGTTGGAGGTGGTGTACTCGGTGGCTCCTCGGCCGAAATCTTCATTTCCGCCTCGATCCGTTCACGCGCCCGCACCACCTTTGACTGCAAGTAATGTGAGTGCCGAGACGCTGGCGTGCCCCGCGCACCTGGTGCTGGCTGTGGCGGTGTCTCTGGCGGCGCATTTGCCTTGAACAGGTACTCATAGTTCTGATCGGAAACGATATGGGAGGGAAGGTGCCACGGTCAAAAAAAAAAATGTCAGCGCGATAACAAAAAGGGGGGCACACCTGTAGGACCCGCTCTATGCCGTCCTCACGTTTCGCGTTGAGAATGAGATGCGCTTCGTCCAATGTCATCCGATGCTCGCGCGTCAGCTTGTCGGTTAGGGAGCCTGTCGTAGCATTCCCGACCCCCGCGACGTCCGAATCAATCGCGCCCTGTGGGCGGTGTTTTGCATCTACGTAAAACCCAAAAAAGGTGCGCTTTGTAGCCGTATAGGGGACCCACACGTGCAGACGCACTTTTCGCCGCCTGACGAGCGGCCTCCAGTAGAGCCTTTCCGAATATTTGTGTTCCCGTAATGAGGATTTGGATGATGATTTTGGGGGCCGACTGTGTGGAAAGAAGCACCGTTCCGTTTTAAAGTATTGTTTCATCTTGAATGATATGTGGCACGTACCATACTGCACCTCGAGCGGGGTGGAGGAGTTGATGTCGATGATGTCCGGGCTGCCAGTGGGACGGAATTGGCGCCAAAATCCTGCGCAGTGGCACGTGCTCCAATGGGTGTACTTCGACGGGCCGGCAGCGCGGCATTGATGATATGCTCCAAAGGACACGAAAAAGCTCGCCGGTGCCCATGAACGTAGGTACGACACCGCACAAAAGAGCGCGCAAGGAAAAGGCGGACGGCGAATTTCGCTCCGTCAAGGCGTCTATCGTGCTCGCCGTCCCTCCGGTATTTACAAACCGGTTGCGCGACGGTGTGGAAGAGATGCTCGACACCATGATCATGAGGTGAGCTCTCGTGCTTTCCGTACTGCCTCCCCCAACAATGCCCATAGGTACGAGCCCACACTGAACGGTGTTGTGCTTGCACACTCAGACGTACACTTCCTCGATCGTGTCGCGCGGCTGCAGGCAGATAGTCCATTCGCACTTTGCCATGTAGGATTCGAGGCGCTCATTTGGAGCCCCCTGCGCGGCATGAAACTCAGTGCGTATGATCATCTGCGTTCCCCCCCCCCTTCTTCTCGCTGGGGTACCCGCACTCTCTTCCGTACTGACAAGTGGCGACGAAACTAGCGGGGCGGGTAACCCTCTGTTCTCCCGATCACGTATCATTACTCGTCCACCGCACATTTAATGTATCCATTCCGCGGCACCACATACCCACGGATCAGTGGGAGTTCGAATATGGCCCCGCAGAGAACGACCCCGAATTTGGCAATGCAGATGAGGATATGGTGGACGCCGACATTACCGCGGACGCCCAAGGGGATGGCGACGCACAAGCTACTGACCAGCGTGGGCGGTGGGTACACAAGGTCACTGGCGATCGTCTCGGCGGAAAAGACCGCTGGCTACAGTTCACGGTGGTTGGGTGCGCTTTTCTACATCGCGAACAAAGAGGTCGTTGTGTTCTCAATAATTTGCACAGGCTCACAGTCGCGAATCAGATGCTCTCGCTGGTTGGCTCTATACAGTTGGGTCCCTTCTCTCCAGAGCACGTCCCGCACACCAAACCGGATCATCGGGCACAAAGCCCTCGCTCGCCCTCGCCATACCTAGTTCAGGATCCAGCAGAATCCGAAGCAAGCAACGACAAGGAGTTGGATGCACCCGCACAGTTAAGTCCGATGGACAATAGCGCGACGCGAATGGCGACGGGAGGGGAGGAAACGGTAGAGAAGACGGAGAGGAAGCACGAGAAGGAGAGGAAGAAGCACAAACGGAAAGGGGACAAAGCGGTAGCCAAGTCGGAGGCCACGTCGGAACCCAAGCCAAAACGGAAAAAGGCGTCGTAGCGGGGGCTGCGGGGTCGTCGTTCAATTGTTCGTGGTTAGCCATCGCACTTGAACACCCCTGCACTGCACACTACCCACGCTGCGAGCCGGATATCCGTGCACCATACTGTCTAGTTCCTATGCGGGACCGCTTTTGAGCAGAAAAGACCTTACCTTTGTCAGGGCGCTTTAGTAGTACTTCTCTCTTCGATAGAACTTATATCAACGGGTTACGCAGCATAAGCCGGAAAAATGAAAGGTACTACCAGGACTCGAACCTGGGTTAGCGGAAATCGATATCAGAATCCGCTGTGATAACCGCTACACTATAGTACCCATCACCAGGGGTAAATTCAAATTGTTGAACAAATCCGAGTCAAAGCACTCATGGGAGGAGGCCGGACCGCGATTTTCGCCATAATTTGTTGACGCGTCCACTGAGTCGCGATCGCGATGGATACCTTTGACTCAACGATACTCCCTTCTGGTGGCTCGCGGCTCCTTTCTGAATCCCCCCAATTTTCACTTGCCTCTGCCAGCTCGGGTTCACACACAGGCCCCGGGGGAGACGACCTCTCGCTCTCTGAGCTGTGCCCCGACGGAGATCAGACCCGCCCCCATAACCAGAAAACACGGCCGTCGATTGCCCAGGCTCTCGGTTTTGGTGCGCCGTTAGATCAGTCAGACGACCGGAGTACGTTGGGGGCGCTAGAAGAAGGGGAGGGGGGTGAGGGGGAATGGGAGGGTGATAATGAGGACAGCACCGCGGCGGCTGATGTGACGGTGCGAGTCAGCGGCGAGGACGCAGATAGGACGCGTCTTGCGGCGCAATCGCGCGAGGAGA
Organism: Russula sp. MG48; assembly: GCA_003313725.1. Classification (NCBI taxonomy): domain Eukaryota; kingdom Fungi; phylum Basidiomycota; class Agaricomycetes; order Russulales; family Russulaceae; genus Russula; species Russula sp. MG48. Next base: position 16,246 of record QLOS01002785.1, on the reverse strand, counting down.
AGTTGCAGAGCGATCTTTTCGTGCTGCGACAGCTGAATGGTGCGTTCGCGGTATACAACGACGCGCTTCGGGAGACGCAAGCGGGCACGGAGGTGAGTGCCCGTGCGGGTCCCTCTGCATGTATCCATATTTTTATTTAATACATCGGCGCTAGCGAATCGCCGAGCAGCTCGAGCAGACCGATGCGCTGCTCAACAAGTACATCAACATTTTATCCAAGTCTGAGCAGGTCACGAGGCTCATATTCGACGAGCGATGGATGGGCGCCGAGGCGGTATGCGCTATTTCCCTCTTTTCTCCCCCGATGAAGCCATTTAATGAGACTGGTTTGTAGGACGAGGCGCAGCTCGAGGAGGAGGAACGCGCACGGGAAGAGAAGCGGCGTAGCGAGGAAGAGGAGCGCCTGCGCGCCGCCCAGCGGGAGCAGGAACGGAAGGAAAAGGAGGAGCTCGAGCGTGCGATGCGCGACGAGGTCGAGCGCCTCGAGCGCGAGAAGAGAGATAGGATGGCCGGGCGGAGCACGAGCGGCGTGCGGGGTGTACGTGGAACGCGGGCATCCATGCGTGCGGCGGGCGCCGCAGCGAGGGGCGTTTCGAGGGCAGGTGCGCCATGCTGGCTGGCATTCCGTCCCTTTGCATGGTCGTGCAGACTGACGTCTGGATACTACTCTGTTTGCAGCGTCCGTCTCGTCAACGGTTATGGGTGGCCATACGAGGGCACCAAGCGGGACAGCACCCGGTCCCTCGAAGATCGCGAGGCCGTCATCATCGGTATCCTCCTCGGCACGCGGCACAAGCATCCCTCGGGGCTCAAAGCGGTCATGATGAAAGACGGACTCCCATATACCCACACGTTTGTATCGTAGCACTGTATAATCTGCGCCCATGTATCCATTGAATTCGGACAACGACAAAAGTGGAGCCCGGGGGCCAGAAGCCTCATGGTCACGCCTCAGTTCTAATCTCACACTAAAACCTCGCTATCGGATGGTACGTTCTTACGGCACGACGACTGTCAATAATCTCGAGAGGGGTATTTGCACCGCATGAACGTGTGGACGTTGCTGCATTCTGGTGCCCCGCTTCATCCGATCATATATGATAATTTTATGACAATTTCCGCTCAAATTTCTTCATATGCTCGCGACGGCGCCCATCATTCTATGCTGACCTTGTTGACCCTAGCTCATCAGATGGGCACAGGAAAAGAAGGTGAAGTAGGGCTGTAAGGGTTATTACAGTAAAAATAAGGTTTTTATATTTTTTTTTGTTTACGTGATTACAAAGACACTAGCCATCATAGTCACTCTGAGCAGTGCAGACAGCAGTGCAGACTTGGTACAGTACGACAGCGGGATGTCAAAAAAACGGCATGCGGCTTCTACAGCGAGCGACCTCGATATCGAGGCGTCAGGCTCATCCTCCCTATCAGATGAGGAGAACTCTAGTTCTGATCACTTATTTGACATTTCGTCTGCCTTGACGCAGCGAAAATCGGCTTTGCAGAAGGACAAAGTGCCTCTTGCCCCTCATGAAGACGACATAGACGACGATACGGATCTTGAGGATATGATAAGGAATTCAATATCTAGACGGAACGTCAAGGATGGCACTGAACTCTTGAAGAATACGAAGGGCAAGAAAAAACTGACGAAAGGCGAAGTGGGAGGAGGAAGTTTTCAGAGCATGGGTACGACTGTTCTGTCCCTATCTCTTTTTTTGTGTATCTTACAATTGTCGTCTTGCAGGGCTTTTCCCCTGGATTTTACGTTCCCTGACACTACAAGGTTTCCGCACACCCACTCCTATCCAGCGACTTTCGATCCCCATCCTTCTCTCCAACCCCCCTCGTGACCTCGTGGGAATGGCGCGCACAGGGTCAGGCAAAAGTCTCGCCTTCCTCATTCCCCTCATTCAGCGCTTGGGTGGACGACATTCTTCAACTTTTGGGGCCAGAGCTCTCATCCTATTACCCACTCGGGAACTCGCCCTTCAAATCTTGAAGGTGGGGAAGGAGCTCGCACGTGGTTGGCGTGATGGTGAAGGTGGGCATGCCGGCGACAAGGGCGAGGACGACCTCGAGAGCGGGAAGCGTGGTCAAGGCCTGCGCTGGGGCCTAGTGGTCGGAGGAGAAAGCATGGATGAGCAGTTCGAGATGATCTCAAGCAATCCCGATATGTCTGTCGCTTCCTCCCTTCCACGCGCTCCCGATCTGATGAGCTTTCCCTTTGCAGAATTATCGCCACTCCTGGTCGACTCCTCCACCTTGCGGTGGAAATGAACCTTGACCTCCGCTCTGTGCAGTATGTTGTATTCGACGAGGCGGACCGCCTTTTCGAAATGGGTTTCGAAACTGCTCTCACAGAGGTCATTCACCGCCTCCCCACAACTCGTCAGACCCTCCTGTTCTCAGCGACGCTGCCCAAGTCACTTGTAGAATTTGCCAAGGCGGGCCTGCAAGACCCAAAGCTCGTACGTCTCGATGCAGAAAGCAAAATTAGTGCCGATCTCCGAATGGCGTTCTTTTCCGTCAAGCAGGACGAGAAGGATGCTTGCCTGCTCCTACTGCTCCGTGACATCATTCGCGTCCCGCTGGGCTCAGACGGATCGGATCATCAGGAACAAGGTGGCGCGGCAGGAAGTAGCCACAATGCACACGAGCAATTCACCGCACCTCACCAGACCCTTGTGTTTGCTGCTACGAAACATCACGTCGAATACCTCACCACGCTCCTCACCGCCACCGGTTATGCCGTCTCGCACATATATGGCTCCCTCGATCAGGCAGCACGCACACGACAGATGGACCAGTTTCGACGTGGTCGTACAAATGTACTCGTCGTGACCGACGTAGCTGCACGAGGAATCGATATCCCCATCTTAGCGAACGTCGTCAACTATGACTTCCCGCAAGGCGCGCGCGTGTTTGTGCATCGAGTGGGACGCACGGCCCGTGCAGGGCGGCCCGGCTGGGCATGGTCGTTTGCTGGTCCAACCGAACTCCCTTATCTCATAGAACTGCAACTTTTTCTCGGACGCCCGCTCACTCGTGACGCACCAGGTGGCGACGAAGCCCCGTACGCCGAAAATCTCGTGCTCGGGGCGTTTCCGCGGGAAGCCCTTGACGACGAAGTTGCTTACATCCGCGCTCTGGACGCTGAACACCACGCGTTACCCGCGTTGCGCGGTGTCATGCGTAAAGGGCAAGGTATGTACGAGAGGTCACGTGGACACGCCAGTCCCGCGAGCTATGCACGCGCAAAGGAGATGTCGCGGGAGCCTGCACGGTGGGGTCTCGTTGCTGCCGGTGCAGCTGGCGGCGTGCATCCGGTGTTGCGTTTGAAAGGTCAGGCTGTGAGCAAAAGCTCTACAGTTGACGACGAACGTCGCCGGTTGTTGCTTGCAGCTGTTGATTCGTTCCGGCCTACTGAGACTGCGCTCGAGATCGGCTCACGTGGAAAGAATGGGAACGCGGATCTCATGAAGGAAAGGAGAAGAGCGCTCACAAAGGCGATGGAGCGAAGGGATATGGTTCGAATGTCCCATGGCGATGGAGGCGGTGCCGTTGGATCGAAGAATGAGGTTGATGCACGGGGAGGAGAAGATGTGGAAATGGCAGACGAAGAGGACATCGACGTGCGTTCGACACCTGTTTCATGTCAACACCATCGTGATAACCTCATTAGGCCGTCTTTGGAGCAATCTCATCAAAGCCTTCGAAGGGAAAATACCACGACTCCGATTTCTATATGTCTCACTATCAGGCTGGAGCAAACGCGGAAAAAGGGTGCGTCCAACGCGAAAACATGAGTTTTAATCTCATGAAATCCAGGTATTCCCTGCGGGACGGGGAAACATTTGCCGAGCAGGCGCAGCATGCAACCTTTGATCTCGCAGGGGACGAGGGGTCGGCCGCACAAAAACGCGCTCGTTCAAAAATGACATGGAGCAAGAAAAAGAAGAACTTCGTTCGCGGCGACGGCACAGGCGCTGATAACGTCAAGATGGTCAAGGCCGAAAGTGGTATCAAATTGCCTGCGACCTACCGTAGCGGACGCTTTGATGAGTGGCGGGCCAAGGCACGCGTGAGCCTTCCCCGTGTCGGTGAGGCAGAGCCAGAACGTCGGCTCCCGAATCACAAGCGTTTCAAACATAGCTCGGTTACGGCTGCGAAACCCCTTGATAAACTCGCTACGAACTACGAGCGGAAAACTCGTGTTCAGAAAAGGGTGGAGGCTGTTAGCGCGGATCCCCAGGGACAGCCTACCGGGAAGGGGCATCACGGCACGAATGTCACAAGCCGATATCGTGGAAAGCCTGTTGGACGTGTACACAGCGAAATCAAATCGGCGGAGCAAATTCGCAAGGCTCGGAAGATCATAGATAGACGGAAGGCAAAGAATGCACGACCAAGTCGGAAAAGGGGGAAACGATAGGGCTATTCCTTTGATTGTGAGGATTGTATCCTTGTCCAAATGCGCTGAGTTTATGGTTCGAAACCAGATATGGATACACATTTCACATGACCTCCGACCCCTCTAAGATGTAGGTGGTGTCCTAAATCCTGTACCTGAGAGTTATAGTTCTGCGCTTCCTAGGGTTGTTCTCCTTGACTCCTGGTTAGCTCCGGGTCCTAGGCGCAAACCAGCAGTTCTACGAGTAATGCGGACAGGAAATGAGCGAAAGAAAAAAAAAAAGCTGATGTAGCACTTGGTGTTTGCTCCTTCGATCACGCACAGGAGAGGTACCCACTGATTTTTTACGCTCGAACTTAGCGCTCTTGCCCTAGCTTCCAAGCAATTTGACTCTGGGAAAGTGCCCTCCAGCCTCGTTGAAGCTTGAAGCTAAGAAACCACCCTCATACATCGTCTCTTCCCGTAGAACGTTGTTCTACGCCTGCCTTAATGAAGGGACAACGTATCTTATTAGCATTCTGAGTCGCCTGCTCCGCGTTCGTGGCATTGTCCGAGATCTAAACGACACTTAAAACTATAATGGAACTACAGTATTATGGTTGTCCCATGTTGGTGATGCTGTGCACACGAGGCAGTTACGCCCAGGCATCCTTCGTTTACCGGACCGTACTCACCATCCAGAATTGAGACGCCGTGCGGGGCCAAGGGCAAGTCTGCTAGTGTGGATAATAAGATTTACATTCGTAGGACTACTACTGATAAACCCTCGCCTAGTTACTCTGCAGCTGTATTGATGATAATTTTTTTACTCGGCAATGGGCATGCCACACCAGGGTCGAGGCTAATTTGAAGGGGCACAGGTGCCTCCATCCAAGCCAAATTGTATTGTGGGACCACGTAAAATTTAACGTGCAGTCGGTGGCGCCGGTCATTGATCACGCCTCACGCCTTGGCGCTTACCCGGAACTTGGACTCGGACTCAATCCATCACTTTGCCTTAACCTGACGCTCTCCCAGCGCCATTCCTCCCCGCAGCCTCACGACCGAGGTCATACTCGCCATCCCGAGGGATTCATATCTATACTGTGGCAATTTCCTTTTTGATCCTTTAGGTTCTACTAATCGAACTGGCTGCGACACGCGATATGCTGTGCTATCTAGTGCCATATCTCCCTTTGGACCCGCACTCCTCCCAAGAATGAGGTTTTCGGGATGTGTCCACAAGCCCTCAAGTGGCACAGCCACTAGCATGTGTTTGCCTGCCTGTTTCGATGGCCATGTTTCATTCTCTTGAATACTTCAGTTAGCCCTCGCCACCACTTTAATGAAAAAAATGGTCGGAGTGCTTGGAATGGGCCAAGGCTTTCCTGGTGTAGGATGTTAGGGACGGTGACCTGGGATAGGGCTGTAATGGTATGTTCATGGCGTCATGTCGTGCCTGCGGTGCCCCCCCGCATTCCAGCGCGTATTTATACTCACAGAACAGACCGGGTTCCTTCAGTCGTCGCCCTCACTTCAGACAACGATGAATCATCCCATGGTGAGGCAGCCAACGGTCTGATACACCTTCTTGACCTGACGCCTTGCCCTAGTCTCTCCTCGTTGACGGATATCTGTCCCACTGTTTCCAGAGTCGGCCAGCTGAGCAGTACTTCTTATGTCTGCTGAAGAGCAATCGCATCCCACCGCATACTCTCATGAGCGTTGCTGGGAGTCAAAGCGTTTTCTTTATTATCCATTCCGTTCCGCAACATATCCCGCTTCAGTTTCCCGGCGAGTATCGTTGGGTCCTTGACCGCAGCGTCCTGCCCTGCGGAACTGTGGTGCCTCAGACGTTGTGGTCGCCGCATAGCGTTACAGACAGAAGACAGCATGTCACGGAGGCGGCATTACAGATGCCCATCTTTTTCGAGTGTTCAAATGGGGGACTTGGGCTTTCTCTTGACGAAGCCCTTACTGGCCGGTTCCATAATCTTCTCCGCGCACAGCAATTCGCGCCACTTGGTAACAAGTCAACAACACATATTCGCATCGGAGTGAGTGACATTCTCGATACTGTTGTAGGGTCTTCTAGCCCCTGACTTTGTTCACAGTGGCCTGGTTATGGGGAGTTCAGGCGCCAAATTCAAATCCGTGACGAAACAGGCGAACGTAATCCCGTCACCATCTCTAGGTTCGCACTTCACGTCGCACGGTCTGTGGATGCTTTTCTCAGGGTCAAGCCTTCTGCGCCACTACGAGAGATCGTGTATGCTGATCCGTTCCCTCTCACTAGACCTGCGAACCACTACCCGCGCCTCACCCCCCGTTGTACCAGTGGCGCATTGGGCAAGGTTCCATCGGGCGCAACCACATCATGATCATCGGCGCCGTCCACGTCTCTGCAGGGAGTTGGATGCCGATTTTGCAACTTAACGGTTACATCATTTGATTCTCGTTCTCCTCTTCCGTCTTACACACGCTGAAAAGTCAGTCACGATACCCAGACTAATTGTAGCATATGCCTAGAATGTACTTTACGAGTGGTCGATTTAGAAAATTCTACACGTCCTTATAACCTACACTATAATAATTCTAGGGTAAATGTTCACTTCCAAGAAAAAAAAACTGCCGAAGAGCATCAGGTACAGTGTTCTATGGGTCCTTGAGACACTGAAACTCAATTTCCGACTGGCACTTGGAACTTCACATTTTGATCAAAATTAGTTATCTAGTATCAAATGAATACTATTTAGCAGCTACTATGTGATTTTTCGAATCTCAAAGTGATGTGGCAAGATATGTGTGAGCAAATCTAATGGGCGGGTCCGAGTCAAAAATCAGCGATTCGGGGACCTTGAGACAGTGTGACAGGCTGTGACATCCCGATCGCACTCATGGATCCTATGGCAGCGACCCGTGGGAAGATCAACAGAACTGCCTCCGCTAAGCAGACAGCTGAGGTCTCATCATTTTTGCTTGGGTGTCACACTTTCCCCAATCCTCATCGCAGGCTCAATTTTGGAGAAAATACCTTGATCCAAAGGCTGGACTTTTAGGTAGGATACCAAGGTACCCTATCATGTAAAGAAAGTAGATGTATGGGGTGATTCAAATAGTCTCCAGAGCAAATCATTTCACACCCAGCAATAATTGACAAAAATTGGACCTTCTCATAATTCCTATGGCACAGATTTCTTTGTGATAGACATGATTTTTGGACAGAGCCTCAGGCATAGATGTATATACAGTAGATATTCTCATAACACATAAGCCCAAAATATGATGATGAATAAGGCTCATGTGTGGGTTTTTTTGTCTATACAAGTTTTGTGTTATGCATTATGAGAATATCTACTGTACTCCTAAAAATAATTACAACAGGATCAAGTAAAATTTGCAGAAGTTTCCTTATGAGTGTCTCAAGGACCCATAGAACACTGTAGGAGAGTTAACTGGCAAAAATGTTCTTTTTTTGTTGTCTTCACGTGATAGAGATACTTTGAACCACAAATGGTCAACGAACAATGGGCAGTGCCAGAACAAGATGCCCACCGCAAACATTGTCTGAAGGGTTTAAAAGGAATTGGGTATGCAGATGACTGTTCAAGACAATTTATGCATCAACCACACCACAGTATCTGTACTATACGGGCGCTCCCCGAGCTAAATTCTATGTGTTTTTTTTCCCCCACAAATCACGACAACGTTCGCACATTGTTGTTCCTAGGGGGCGTAGGACGACCGAAAAAAAGGTTTCTGGAAACGAATGCATGAGCGAGGACTGGGCTGGAAATCAGCGAAACAACTCGCAACAACCCCATGAAATTGCCGGGGATCCGCGTTTGGGAAGATATAGGTGAGCGCGGGTCCATAGAGGGCGAGCGGATCACTGCTGGAACCTGAATAGGGGATAGTGCCGGCGTCGGCAACCCAAAGGCGATATCCAGCCCGGATGGGCTCAGAAGTGCGCCGCCTCCGTTTGCCAGAGAAGGGTACAATGGCATCTCGGGCCTGTGCCTGTGGCTCGGTTGGGCCAGCGAACGTACGGACGAACCACCGGCGGAGGGGGCAGGTGACAGGGGCAGCGGTATCCTATGGGGAGAAGGCGCGACGCCATCGATCAACTCCACCCTAACAATGCCCTGCATACGATCGCGCGGGGCCGCACTGAGACGCAGTGGCGGCGCCTGGTCCTGGGGAATTGCATTGCGTGGATACATTTCATTTCCGGTTGGACTTTGTGCGCCGGACCTTCCTGCACGTCGGCAGTATGCAGGGCTGCCGCTTGGAGAAGCCTGCGCGGCCGGTGATCGTGGCAACGGATGATGCCGCGGAGAAGATACCGCATCACCCCCTAGCGATAGTCCTAAGCTAGTCGCGGCCGCAGAACGGGAAGCCTCGAGATCGACGTGTGATGGCAATGGAGGGGACCGCGGGGATCGCGCCCGACGCGGAGATGACGCGGCAATACCGACGAGACTAAGACGAATGTCTTGCGTCCGGAGATGAGTGGGAGTCCGGGACGGAGATGCCACCAGGGAGGGCGACAGCGGTCGGCACGGGGGTGGACTATCACCACGTGGGTACGAAAGATCCGCTTGCGGGGAACGCACATGTCCCGAAGGGGTTGCACGGAGGGTTCCGAACAATCTCGAATTATCCGGAGCATGGGGCCATAGTATTGTCAATGTTGCGTCCCTCTCACTGTCATCTTCGTTCTGATCGTCTTGGCTTTGCGCCGATGGACCTGGGCCCATGCCTTCTACCAAGCCCGCCATAGCGAAGGAAAATTCCGAAGGCACAGGCGATGATGGCACAGACCTAGGAGCGTCCGCCGACTCGGAGCGCCGGTGCAGCTCAAACCCGGACGACCCCACCTGGACCGAGAAATCAACATCAAAGCTGCTCACAGAACTGGACACTGATATGTGTGAGCATGCCGAGGGTGGACGCGACAGAACTGGCACCCTCAGAGAATCACCCACTTCCGTTCTGGTCTGCAGTTGCAAATCGAAAGAGCAGGACGACACATCTTGACCTAGGCCTTGGACGCCGCCTGCTCTTCGCTCCTCGCTGTGGTCACCCCAATTCTGGACTCCTGGAGACGCAACTGGATTCAGGATATCACGTCGAGCGTGAGCTGCGTCAAGACAACAAAGCTTGTTAGCCAGGGAGCTGGCGATAGAAAGAGAGGTTCATAGAACCTTCAAGTCCAATGTTTGTGCGATCATCCGCTGCTGGCAAAGTATTCAGAGGGGCGTATGTACGAGCATGGTTTGCCGAAATTCCCGAGTTGCCTTCATTTCGAGGTGAGCGAGAGATTATATGTATTAAAGGAGCGGGCTGCGATGATCGCAAGACTGCCGTACCTAGATCCCCCCAGAACGTCTGTCTCGTCTCCCTCGACGTGCTAGCAGCTCCCGCGCTGTCGAGGTATGCGCGCACGGTACGTGATCCCTGGTTGAGACCTTCACGAGACTCGGACATGCAGCGTCCTCGCGAATCAGCCCCGACAGCAACAGGACCTATTCTTTGCGTAGGGTGTTGCAGGCTCGCATTTCTGGACGTCTGCCCTCTACGCGTGGGCCTGCTTCCACTACCGTTGCTATTCCTGCGAGAGTGCCGTCCTAGTCTTGTAACAGGACCTGTAGATTGCGCAACCGCGTATTCACCCAATGCCTCTTGTGAAACCCGTGGTTCTTGGGGTCTAGGACGCTGGCGGCTGTCTCGCGGCAGAGATATTCGGGACACAGGAGCCGAGACTGTTGCCACCGCATCTGGCTCTACCCGTACTGCTCGTACCGTACCTTCCCGTTCTGCCATGTTAAATGCATCCCATGCTTCGGCATGGGTTTTGAACTTCTTGTGGATGGCCCCAGCAATTTCGCTGACTTTCGGAGCAGCCTGAGTCCTGGGAAGGATGGTCAACCCGCCAAAGTCACGATGAACCAGTAAGCCAGCGGATACCAATCTCTATAGACCCCTGGCTGCGTCCCAACTATCACGGTGTAGTATGAGTTCACCATGCGGGCGACGTGAACCCTTGCAAAGATGTTATACGGGAGATAAGTTATCCAAGGGCACGTTGTGTCGCGCCGCCTTCGCGGCACCGGATATAGCCGTAACTAATAATTCAATCAGATTCAAGTTTCTGTGTTGTTCGAATTGCATTGCATTGAATATCAAACAAGACTCTGCAGAGGAAGGAGAGCTGAGCTCGGGCAGGATGTCGATTGAATTGCATCGTCTTCTACTGGCTTGCCTCCATCCCAATTGATCCCCTTCCCTTCCGGTTCAAGTTCGGGTGGAGGGCCGATCACCGCTGCACAAGTCCGATGTTGATCGATCATGACATGAAAGGACGGAGGCAAACGTCTGACGACTCGTGCAGTCCAGTCGCCGGAGCAAAGAACGCTTCTGCATATCAGTTATTCCGCACTTGTGAATCTTCTTCAAGAATTGTGGGTTCACTCTTCTCGCAAAATTTCAAGAGTTAAAGACCACTAGATGGGTTGTTTTAAGCCGACTCGTGATACTCATCGTCGTCCCGGTGCCAGTCGAATCACGATACAGTGCAAGGGTCACTAACGATATTCTCCCAGGGTAATAATTCCTGGTTGAGCCATTAACTTGCTGGCACCTCGTGAACAAGCCGTAGTACTCTTGAAGTCCAATGAGTGACCTTGATGAGTTGTCGTTCTATAGTAACTCGGCGCCGATAATGTTGTGGTATTGCACACGTGACCCAGCAATGGGCTGACAACGACACTGATATGATCAGGGTATGCGATGTGTTTACACCTTGCTCACACAATCCTGAAAGAAGAATCCAAAGAAAAGAAGCTAGCGTGGAACCATGAATTATACCGAGATATATCCTCCCCGATTCGAGCTGTGTCGTGATTGGAAAGAACTACAAAGGTGTGAGACGACGTCTCGTAGCATGTAGGGCACCTCGCGCCAAAAATCTCTATGTCTACAGCCAATCATCAGCGGTTCAACATTCGTGTGGTGAGTAGCGAAAGAACACACGGAATGAGGTCCACACCAGTCGCCCCATATGTCGTATAGTTGTAATACGCGCCTAGCGCGAAGTAGCTTGCAAATGCAGTAAGAAGCCTAGGGGTAGTCCAGGTCAGGGATTTATCATGCTCGGAAGTAAAACAGAGCACGAACAAAAGGAAGAACCATCCAATTCCACTACCCACGGCCTCAACGTCCTTCTCCGGTGTTTTCTCGTCTCCCTCTGTGGGCGCTCCAAAATTACACCCTGAAGGTGCACTCCATTCAACGACCGCCCGATTACCGTCGTACGACTTGAACTCGGGTTCTGACATTTCTGTGGCGCAAAATAGATTGAGAACGAACACTTGTGGAGTGGGCTCTGACGAAGTAGACGAAGGGTATGGGGGACCGTGTAGCGTCATCTCGACACCTCGTGGGGCTGATACAAAGGATTAGTGCATGCTACGCCCGGACAATGATGAGAATGAACGCACATTGCAGCGCGTTGTATTCTGCGCGCAACTCTGACTCGTGCGCCATAGGAATAACAGCCACAACTCTGTCTGACTCGCCCTTTTTGGTATTTGTCTTGCTAAGACAGACCCACGTCCCGCTGGAGCACTGCACAAGTCGTTCGCAAGGGTGCTTCGAGGGTGTCTCGAAATACACACCTGGTCACTAGAATCCACGTCTTCAAGTGGACTAAGCTCCTTACAAATGTTGAAGCGAAGTGTGTCTGTCATACTCGTCGGCGGTGATGAACGGGTGCGCGAGACTGTATGATCGCCTGCAAGCGCGCTGAAGTCATATTTGTTGTCCCCGATGGATATATGACATTCTGCGTCAGGTTGAGAGCTTGTGGCAGAAATAAGGAGCAGAAGGAGCCAAAGTGAGGATACTTCGCGATGTCTAAGGATCATTAGAGTGGGTGAAAAGCTGCAGCCGCGGCGTGGATCACTGACGCGAGTTGCCAACAGTGGCAAGGCCTCGTCAGGTAGCGACCCCGGACACTTGACGTGACTACGGACTTGATGGGGATTTACGAGGCTCAGTTCAGCGGACTATACATAACATGATTACTCCCAGGTAACGTCCGTTATTTCCTTTTCCATTTTTTTTCCTTCACCGAAATTGACGATGGCCGGTTGCGCACCAGAGACTGCGCACTGTCGGTGCCTGACGGCAAGGCGGTCCGAGATGTCCGCCTCTAGTGATTCCGCGCGATCGTACTGTATTAGTACTATTGCCACAACCACAACTTGGAAGATATGGCTGACCTTGAGACACTCGCTGATCGTATATATCACGAGAAGCAGGAACATGGGTCTGCGCTCTGTGCACAGCATGCACTGAACTCCCTGTTGCGTGTGTCCCAGAATCCGAGCTCCCATGGTAATCGCTGACTGGCCCACAGAAGGAAACTACGTTCGTTGTCTCTGCGGGACACGCTGCCAACTGTGTGCCTAATCAATGAGCCATCCAACAGTTCACCCCGTCTGATCTATCTGCTCTCGCCCAGTCCGTAGACTCTCTTGAACGGTCTGTTGATCGAGGACCCGTAGGACGGGCGAGCGCCAACATGGATGATACTGGTGGACCACTCTCCCCCTATTGTTTGGTATTGAAATGTAAACGTCATGCGCAGGATTCTTCTCCGTGCAAGTTCTCGAAAACGCACTGAACGTCTGGAGTCAGAGGTAATCTCATAAATACCATCTTCTAGTTACCAGTAATCAATACTTTCAACTTAGCCTTATCAGATGGCGGAGCGAAGCAATGCAACCCTATCATGACCAACCCCAGTATGCTTAACGCAATTTAATCCTGCTAATGACTCACACCTCTCACAGAAGGCAACGCGCATTTATTTTGAATTGTGACCAACACTGGTTCACTCTTCGACGGTTCGGCAATTCTGAAGGTGTTGGTCCTTGGTTCAACCTCAACTCTTCCCTTGACCGACCCGAGTGGATCAGCGAGACGTATCTCGGGATGGTGTTGCAGCAGGCAGAGGCAGATGGTACGACTTGAAATGGCTCTCTCTTTGCCACATAGCGAAGCTCAGTGTTGACTACAGGATACTCCACCTTTGCCGTGGTTCCCACAGACCCTGACCTCCCACTTCCGCAGAGTGATGCTGATGTCATTGCTGCAAATCTCTCTCGACAGACCTCCGAAGCCCGGTCTCTGTCAACACTTCGCTCCCCTGGCGCTCCAGCCGGTATCGAGGACGAGGATTATGAATTGCAAGCTGCGCTTCATGCCTCTCTCGACGGCGAAAAGGGACAACTTTCATGGACTCGTGACCGTGTGGGACCCTCGGCGGCGGCGGCGGCGGCGGCGGCGGTTGGCGCTGGACCATCAACTTCTGGCGCAAGCCTGAACTTCCCACCTTCCTCCCTGTTTGCTTCCCCCCCACCGATTCCGCCGCCCTCTTCGCGTCCTGCGGGCCAACCGGTGGCAAGTCCGGTCGCCACCTCTATGGCACGTAACCAAGCGATGCTCGAGCGGATGCGTCGTGAGCAGGAAGCTGCGCTGCGCGAACACTATCACGATGAAGTCTCGCGTCTCGATGGTCGAGGCGACAGGTCATTCCCCGCGGCACGATATGGGGTTGAAGACGAGGACGAGCAACTGAGGCGTGCCATTGCGGAAAGCGAGGCGATGGCGCGTGAGGAAGGAAACCTTCAAACGGGTGAAGACGTCGCTGGGACAGGGGCCAACGTGGACAGCGCCCAGGAGAGGGAATGGCCCCAGGGTCTCATACATGGCGGTCGCGTCTATGACGACGAAGATGCCGAACTTCAAGCTGCACTCCAAGCATCTCTTGAGACTGCTCCCCCAGATTCCGATATGACCCCACGTGGTCCTACATTTACGGCGGCATCGACGGTTCGTCCACGCGTTGACCATCAGGCTGCCGCTCTCGAAAGTGACGACGATGGATCATACGATGACGACAGCGAACGCGATACCGCCACTGAAGAGACTATGTCGGACACACCTGCGGAACCACAAGGCGGGGATCTCAGCATCGAAGAGATGAGGCGGCGACGATTGGAACGATTTGGCACTTGATGGCAGCACCATATCTACTTGTGGTCGTGAACCTATAGAGGTCTCATCTGCTGTCAGGGATAACAATATGTGTTCTGTGGGCTGCTGTCTCCGTACATCGTTTGCAGTATCAATCCCTACTTTTTATCGTCTTCATGTTCGCGGGGAAGACGGGGTGTCAACTATAGACCGATTGTTCCCGCTCTTATGACTGAATGTATTGTATCTTGTAGCGTCTCTGGATTAGCCGGTATACGCATCGGGTTCAACTGAGCGTCTCCAGAGTGCGGACTGGGCACCCTGAAATCTCAGCATCAAAACTCTTCAGTTGTGGGAACCATGTCAAGAAAAAGCACAGGACAAATCCATTTTTTATCAATACCATCATGATCGTGATAGTGCCACATCGAGGTCTGCATCATTGCACCGTGATCAGTTCTACGTCTATTCCAAGTTCTGATGGTATACCACCTCATTAATCCACACCTGATCTCCGTCTCCACTGCGCAAGCTGTCAATTGTACCCGTATATTAAAGGACAGCTGCCGATTAACGCTGGCAGCCCCGGGTCCGATCGGGGTGGCAAGCGTGAGCGTGGTTCACTGGCTGGGAACTTTGAAGAGGGATTTAGTAACTCGGGGATGGGAAGCTTTGCTTCAATAAGGGTCCTTTCAACCCTTCGCGCTGACACGAAGAATGGTCGTGAATATCGGCCCGCTGGGAGGCCAATGGTTGTCCGAGCGGCACCGACTCGGAGTTCACAGGGGTTTGGGACCAAAGGTTCCAGTCCTTGGTGTTTGGACGAGAATTGAACTTCGGCACATGCCGCGCTACTATGAGAGCGCGTTGAGGAGAAGCGGAGGTATCCCACGAATGCATGCATATTGGCAGCCTCAGACTGAGCCAGGCTGGGAATGGCATCGTATGATGAGCCACAGGATCCGACGCCGCAGCAGCACAAACCAAGTTACACGTTCAGTTTATCATCAAGAAAGTACTAGTACCACCGTGAACCTACAGCACGTCTCGACCTTACTCGGACTATAACACGGGATTGTCCATCTAACGTCACCATATTTCTACGCCTGACATCAATGGTTGGGGCATAAGCAACACAATGTTCTATCTACGCGGCTTCGCTGGCTGGCTCGAGAACTTCGCCGCGGTACGGATCCTGAAAGCGTGGTGTCAGTACCAGTATCAACGGGCGTAGCAGGCAGGTATCAGTCACCTGGCCATTCGGAGCTGTGCTGAGACGACCTTGAGAGATCGGCTGGGTGCTCGCATCAGGCGCGATGACCTCTGCGTTCTTGGTCTGGGACTCGGCAGTCGGGCCAAAGATCTTATTGCCAAGTTTCTGTTTTTTCACCGCGGTTCGTTGGGTGTGGGGGTCACGGATATCAATGCACGTCACGGGACAAGGGTATCACATTACTGACATCAACCACCGAGTCGGCGGTCCCTTCGGCGCTTTGTACTTTGTTCTCCAGCGACCCGATCACCTTTCCGATGGCATCCTACAAATATTCAGCTTTCTTGTGGGATGTCTGGCGGTTTGGGAGGGGGGGATGCTAGCACTAACTCCAATAATACCGGTCATGTCTTTGTGGGCAATAGGTCGAAGTATTGAGATCGAGGGGTGTGACAGAGGTAGGAATTTCGGTTGATGGGAATCTGGTGTAGCAAATCGATGTAATTATACTGCCAGTGTAGAAAAGCGCCCAGGCCAATATGATTAACCAAGACGGGGAGACACGAGCTACGGACATATCATGTGATTGTTCCCAG
>QLOS01002781.1:0-26079 GCA_003313725.1 Russula sp. MG48 | reverse complement strand
TCAGGCACTCAAATTTAAGACTCCCACAGAGAGGATGTAAAGTAGCGCCTTGAACTGTAGTAGTGGTGTCCTAGGGGCGCCATGACTTGTTCTGACTCTCTATGAGTCACGTCTTCATGTACTTATATTGCCCAGTTCATCTAGGACAGACCTTAAGTCTGTTCTCTTGTGATCTTAGCTCGTGAAATGGTCTCCTTCCTTCACTTGTGAACCACAGTTCCTCTGGTCAATTGCTGGACTTCGCTTGCCCCTTGTAGAGCTCTAGTGTATGCTCAAAGGCAAGGGAAAGCTCTCTCTTAGATGTCACAAGAGTACACCTGCATGTGACAGGTATACAGACCTCTTGCCTTCAAGGCCTCAGTCACCAGGATCACCTACGCCCCCTCCTTCGCCTGTGGAGGTACGCTCACTCGGTGGGCGTGACATGCGCACTACCTGCTGCGCTACAGGTTATGGGCCCTGATAGCCCTTTTTGTGCCTTTGCTAGGCCACATTTGGATTGAGCAGCTGCAATATTTTGCAGACCTGTTGTAGTGTTAGGGAATTCCCTGCACTCCTTGATCCTACTGCGCCATAAGCATAAGAGCTGCATGTGTACCCTGTGAGCATGCACTCTGCTGCATTATTGCGCAAGCACTGTGAGCTGCAATAGTGCTGCATATTTGCACACTGTAAGCGCTAAGGTACATACTGGCCTAATATAGGCTGCACATCTCTGCGCACCACACATATTTAGCCTTTAAGGTATACTACCAGTGGAAAAATGAGCTTTGCCCCGAATGTGCCATGTAATATGATTGCACATGTAAGGCAGAGGGCCTAGACCTGAAGGCTTTATTTTTCTGGTCATCGCGCTTTGAAAAACAAGTGCTAATTAAGTGTGTGTTTCACTAGACCACAACAAAATTTTGCAAATATGTCTAACGCCCTCACACAACTCGTACCCCTTTTGGATGGCACCAACTATCAACTTTGGGCCAAGCAGATGAGCGCATACCTCAAGTCACTTGACTTGTGGGAAATTACCTCTGGCGTGGAAGCTTATCCCGCTGTTGCTGATCCTGCTGCCATCATGCCTGCAGAGGCAGTCCTGATTAGAGTGTATGATAAAGAGTCTAACCGCGCAATGGGTAACATCATCTTGCACGTTACTCCTACCATACAAGACAAGTTAGCCACCCAGAATGCCCGTGAATTGTGGGAGACATTAAGGACAGATTATGGCACAGTAACTGCCTCAAATCTGTTCCATGACTTTAAGAAGGCTATGACCTTCAAGCTTGATCCCTCCAAGTTGCCTGTGCCCCAATTTGAATATTTGGAGGCAATATACATGTGCATGGGAAATGAGCGCATTCATGTGCCTGGATTTATCCAAGCCATGATGGTTATGACTACGCTACCCACTCAATGGGAGACGCAGATTGTCCCCACTGTCATAAGCACTGGGTGCATTGTTGCTTTGAGTTTGAACACTGTAAAAACACATGTCTTGACGCATTGGCAAGCAGACCAAACCAGAAAGACTGGAAAGGGACAGTTTGATAACAAACAGTCAGCCAACAAGCTTAGCACAATTAAGTGCAAGTGTGATGGCAATCCTTTCTATCAAACTCAAAAAGATAGGAAAGGCAAGGGAAGACTGCCACAAGGCAATCAACCCTATCAGTCCCAACACCAATCTCCTGGCTATGGATCTAAGCCAAAGCAGCGTGGAAAGCGTGGAGCCGGTGGAAAGAAGAAGCGTGAAGGTAATCACGATCATGTACACTTTGCTTCACAAGCTTCTGTGCCTGCCCCTTGCACACACGTCATTGCTTCCATTGGCGTGCATGGAATAACCAAGCGCACAGCCACTGAGGCACAAATGCCTCATGTCACAAACCCACAGCCACCTGCCTCCTTTAATGAGGCAATGCAGCTTGCAGATGAAATAGGTGCCACTAAGACACCTTGCGTCATCAAAACCCTTGAGCAGCGCATCACCATGCCACAACACAAGCAAGGTGGTTATATGACCACTAGACCCTGCCACGCTGGACCCAGCAATGGATCCTACATCTTCACAGTTAGTGACGATGAAAGCAGCGATGATGAAGGTATGCAGCTACCTTCTGACTATGAAAGCAGTGTTTCTACCACCCTTCCTGTAGAACAAGTGTCTCGCATCGCCACACCTAATCGTGAGCAGACCCCTGACTTCACACAGGCATATGTGGACCCAACTCCCAACCATCCACTCCTGTGTGTAGCCAGTGACACTGTCAGCCTTGCCGCTGACATCTCTAAGGAAGATTGGGACCTTTCTGAACAGATGGATGCAGAAATGCTGGGCTGTGCCCAGACATATGACCTTTTTGGTGACTATGGCTCTGATGGGCAAGTCTTGCCTTACACTCAAAAGCATATTACTAATCCATTGCTCGCAGAATGTGCATGGATGACTAAAGTGGACTGCAGTAGTATTGTAAAATATATGCACTCCTGTCCTTCTGTAAATTGCTCTGAATGTAAAAGTTGTATTATGCGCACTCTTGCAAACCCAATGTGGTTACTTGATAGTGGAGCTTCCTCTCATTTTACCTTTGCAATGAGCGACTTCATTGATTATCACCCAGTGGAAGTGAAATCAAAAGTCATAACTGCCTCTAAACCCATCTTTATCGAAGGGAAAGGCACTGTATTGCTGAGACATCGCATTACACATAAGGGAAAGATGTGGCTGCATACTACATGCCTGTTTCCTGTGTTTTATATACCACAGTTAACCACATGTCTTCTGTCCCTTGGAGCTTTCTTACAGCAAGGTCTTAGTGTTTATGGGAACGCTAAGAAGATATCTCTATAAGTAGCTGATGCTTCACCATTGCTACAATGTATCACACTTAAACCACGTGATACAATCTATTGGCTTGCAGCGCAATTACCTGACGCTAAAAGCATACACACAGTTTACACTGTGGACTATGAGTTAATGCACAGACGCTTTGGTCACCCCTCTAAGGATGTACTACGTCATGCTTCTCATCACACTAAGGGATTCCCCAAAGGAATTGTCTTCACAGACAAACCACCCATTTGTCACGGATGTGCACAAGGGAAAATGCCTTCAAAGTCATTCCCACCATCTGAAACACATGCATCTAAAGCATTTGAGAAGGTTCATTCCAATCTCAAAAGCTTTCCTGTGGACTCATACCACAAATATAAATATTTCATCAGTTTTGTGGACGATTACATGTCTTACACCTGGATTGTTTTGTTGTGCACAAAGGCTTCAGCTATCAGCGCACTCAAACAATTTCTTGCTATGGTTAAAAACCAATACAGCACCACAATCAAACAGTGGATGTCTGATGCAGGAGGTGAATACAAATCTAATGAGTTTATACGCACACTAAAAGACAATGAAATAAAAGTCATGCAAAGCGTACCATGCAACCCCCAGCAGAATGGTCACACAGAGTGATTGAATTGCACTTGCATGGACAAAGCTCAGGCTATGCAACTTGAAGCGTGCATACCTGATTCCTGGTGGGAATTTGCCGTTGAACAAGCTGTTCACTGCTACAATAGGACTCCTGTGCAATGCCTTAAATGGTGCACACCATATGAAGCATTGAATAGAATGGCACCAGACATTTCACATTTGCAAGTCTTTGGTTGTGCTGCATACATGCACCTTCCTGGTCCTTCCAGAAGACATGCGCCCTAATAAAGTAGCTCCCAAGTCTGAGCTTATGGTTTACCTAGGTGTGGTAGAAGGCATTAAAGGCTACCGCTTTATGCGCATTGCAAATAATCATCTTTACACAGCCACAACAGCGCTGTTTGATGAAAGTCTGTTTCCCAAGTGCAAAACTACTAAAACGTGTCCTACCACACGCTTGCAAAAGCCAATATCTAAACAACCACCAGTTGAACCACCTGTTGGTAATGATGATGAGATGCCTTACAAGCCTAAGCCTCATCAACCTCTGTTACCACCCCCTGTGTCTAGTTCTTCTAAAGAGGAAAGTGAAGACAATGATGGAAGTGACGATGATGACAGTGATGCAAATGACGATGATGATGCAGATGAAGAAGATGCAGCAAGATCATGCACACCTTCACAGCACACACCCTCACCACGCACACCACCCCCTCGCACACTCTCTCTTCCTCTTGCACCTCCTTCTCCAGATAGGGAGTCACCTCCTCCCAGACCTGAGCGATCTCCTTTGTGATCACATATGCCTTTACCAGCACCATTACTGCGGAGATCTGAAAGACTCAGGCGCATACCCACACGCCCTGATAATGTCTACGGGGATAGGCCCCCTACAACAATTATTTGAGACATTGAGAGGACACCAAATTGGAGGCGGACATTGGAATTTGAACAGGGTAGCTCCCGTCAAATTCCTGGAGGCATTCCTTTTCCCTCTAGGGAAGGAACACCTGCTCCAACTGAGGGTACCCCTGCAGGCTCACACCATAGCATTCCTTTTCCCTCTAGGGAAGGAACACCTGCTCCAACTGAGGGTACCCCTGCAGGCTCACACCATAGTACACCTTGCAAAAGCCCTAGTCCATCTCATTCAGAAGGCCATGTGGAAGATTTATTATACACCCTAGTGCAGGAAGGGGGAGTAGAGTTTCTGGATCACATGCTCGCCAAAGCAGTACCACCAGATCCAGTATTACCAGATATCTCCAAGATAAGAGAATGGTCCTATAAGAACATACAGCACATGCCTAAGGCACAACAACAGGATTGGAAGATAGCTTGCAAGCAGGAGTTAGACTCACTCCATGTGCGAGACATCTATGATCTAGTGGATCCTCTGCCAGGGAGGAAAATCATTAAAAACAGATGGGTCTTTGACCTTAAATCTGACGGTTGCAAAAAGGCTCGCCTTGTCACTAAAGGCTTCTCACAGAAAGAAGGCATTGATTATACAGACATCTTCTCACCTGTAGTCAGGTTTGAGACAGTACACCTCATGCTCGTGCTAGCAGCACTTGAGAACTGGCACATGGAGAGCGTTGATGTCAAAACTGCCTTTCTCTATGGAGAACTAGATGAAGAGCTCTATATGGAGCAGCCTGAAGGCTTCATGACTAAAGGCCAAGAGCATAAAGTATTGCGATTGAAGCGCGCCATATATGGTCTTAAGCAAGCAGCTCTGCAATGGTGGAGAGCGCTAGACAAGTCCATGGCAAAGCTAGGATTCAAACACCTTGAATCAGATGCTGGTATCTTTGTCTTAATGACAAATGGAGAACCAACAGTCATTGTAATTGTCTATGTGGACGATGCAATCTTTATGGGACATGACATCTCCCAAGTATTGGAAGCCAAATCCCGCTTCATGAAAGTATGGGAATGCCGTGACCTTGGTATAACTAAGGAGTTCTTGCACATGCACATCATAAAGAGTGAAGGAAGAGTAACTGTTGACCAGACTTCCTATCTCACAAAGGTGCTGCAACGCTTTGGTATGCAGAATGCACACAGTGCACCCACTCCATTACCAATGGGCTATGTACCCGCTCCTAATAGCAAACCAGTGGATGAAAAGATACACCACAAGTTTCAGCAAGTGATAGGATCGCTCCTATACATTATGTTGGGCACACACCCAGATATTGCATATGCGGTCACTAAACTATCACAGTTTGCCGCAAACCCCACACAAGTGCATTTAGACAAAGCACTATATATTTGCCGCTACTTAGTCGGTACCCCTGACTATAGTATTGTCTATGAGCAACATGGTGGAGGAATATGTGCATGGGCTGACTCTGATTGGGGATCTGATTCTGCAACATGCCATTCCACTACTGGCTACATGATTAAGTTAGCTGATGGGATTTTCAGCTGGAATTCATGTGCACAGAAGACAGTTGCACTGTCTTCTACTGAAGCAGAGTACATGTTGCTCTCTAACATGAGCAGACAATGTGTATGGGTCAATTCTCTCCTGGGAGAACTAGGATTAACTCTCGCACCTATACCACTCTGCGGTGACAACCAAGGAGCCATCTTTATGGGCTCTAACCCAGTTCAGGAAAGGCGAATCAAACACATTGATATACACTATCATTATATTTGCCAAGCACTGAGCAAGGGTCAGGTTGAGCTATTCTTCATCGATGGCGCAGAAAATCCAGCGGACATGCTTACCAAAAACCTTGGACATGTCAAATTCCTAAAGTTTAGGAGTCAACTTGGGTTAGACTTCACGTCACCCAATAAAACAGTTGCTAGCAACTGAGTAGTCATAAGTGCATGACAGTCATGGTCACAGAGACAGACAGGCACAGCTGCACAGACAGCCTTACCTGGATAGAAATATTCAGATAGTGCTGTGGTTGATGCATAAAAGCAGCATGCTGTGCACGGTAGCCTTTAGACACTATGCATGGGCTTCATACCCTTGCATGTGCTATTACCTTCCAAGTCTCTCTCGGTCCAGACAATGCAACGGCGGAACAATGGTTGTCTATCTTCAGGACTGGATAACAATGTTATCCATCTTGTGGATGGCCCCAGAAATTCCAGACCATTGCCCATGGCTCTTGCGCAATGCAGTGGTCGGGTTCTTCCCCTTCCAGCGCAGCTATCCACAGAAATCTGGATGACGCAGAGCTTCTGCACCTCTTCAACCTTGGAACCAGTGCACCCTGACAAAATAAGAATGGTTTCTCATTGCTGCATTCTTTGCGCATGAAAATTCACTTCTGCACCTCCAGATAATGGAGTGCTTGTCCCGCACACATGTGCACATGACCCTCATGACCTTGCAATCATGACTACAAATTGCTTCACACTTGCCAAGTGCACATTCACTGCAGCACTGTGCAAACACACCTGCTGGTGCGCATTTACTGCTGCACTTAGCAAGGGGGAGTGTTGAACTGGCAACATATGAGGGCTGGATTCAGTATAGAATCTAGACCGGCCCAGATCACTCCGGACCTAATCCAGAAGTATGACAAATACCATTATGTGAAACTACATAAGGATAGGGCGTGACACGGGTTTTTGCTGATTTGCTTTCCCATGGCCCCTGGAAGGTCCAGTTTTGGACAAAATTCTTAGTTGAGGAGTGAAACTGATAGAGAATTGATTGAGCTATATCTCCACCAAATCTCAACCAATTTGGTTGATTATTGGTGTGTCAGGAAGCAAAAAACTGTGGAAAATCGTGCAGATCCTCAACCCGTACGGTTTTTCACGTTGTTTTGTGTCACACTCACCGAGTGAGTGTACCTCCACAGGCGACGGAGGGGGCGTGGGCGACGCTGGTGACTGAGGCCTCGTGGGTAGGAGGTCTGTATACCTCTCATGTGCAGGTGTACTCTTATGACGTCTGATAGAGAGCTTTCCCTTGCCTTTGAGCATACACTAAGGCTCTACAAGGGGATGCGCGAAGTCTGGTAATCGACCAGAGGAGTTGTGGTTCACAAGAGGAGGAAGGGAACCGTACACAAGCTGAGATTACAAGAGAACAGACTTAGGGTCTGTTCTAAGCATACCAGGTGGTATAAGTACATCAAGATATGACTCATAGTAAGTCAGAACGAGTCATGGCGCCCCTAGGATGCCTCTACTAGTACAGAGTCATCTGGAGTTATCGTATGATATGAGTCAGTAGGTGCCGAGGCAGCGCATGCGCAGAGGCGTGCAAATGTAGCACTAGTGGATGCACCTTGGGACTGACGGCCCGTCAGGCCGAGTGGTAGGCGTACAGAGTGAAATAGGAAGGCATAGGCGGAGTCACGGGCCGTAGGGACCCGGCAGTCCATAGGCGAAACGTAGGGGGCAGTAGGCAGTAAGAATGAAAGAAAAATGAAGCGTACAGTGTGTAGCGGAGCGTAACATTTTGCTTCCTGACACACCAATAATCATCCAAATTGGTTGAGATTTGGTGGAGATATAGCTCGATTAATTCTCTATCAGTTTCACTCCTCAACTAAGAATTTTGTCCAAAACTGGACCTCCCAGGGGCCATGGGAAAATTTTTAAGCCAAAACCCATGTCACACCCTACATTAGGAAGTATGCACATCGCATTAGGTCACATCACACATGCCCACATGTATAAGTAGACCCCCATTTCTTGTCTAAAATACAAGTGGTCTTTCACCCACTACTACCATAGTACAAGTAAGAGTCTGATTACTAAGTCTCCACTGAGTATACCTGTCAGCTGCGCACTACCTGCTGCACTACAGCCCATTGTCCAATTGGAGGACAATATGTAATGGTTGAACGTCATGATGTATCCATTGATGTCGTTGCCCTGCATCTGTAGGGCCATGAGTTTGTTGTATGTGTTCTGGGCCTTGGCTGTGTCTGTGAAGCAGCTTTTGAAGTTGGCTTCAAAGCTGTTCCAGAGCGCCTCATCATTCTCCTAAATCCTGTTGACCACGTGTGTGGTTTTCTCTATGAGGCTGGTGGACTGCATGTCTCCCCAGTCATCAACAAGAGGCCCCCTGATGAAGGACAGGGCAAGCGCTACTCTGGCATATGGGTTGGTCATGTTTTCGTCAGCTCGATTCAGGATTCTGTAGAGTCAGAATTCTCTGAGGAAGTTGTCGCTTTTGGCATGATCGCCTTTGAAGGTTGTGGGTTCCTTCCCTTTGAGTCGTCCATTGGTCTGTGCTGTGGCAGCTGCTGGTGCTGGTGCAGCCATGACTGGTGGATTGGGTGGTTGAAGTATTGGCGGAGGTGCTGCTGGCTGCATGGCCACGTGTGCAAGTTGTAGTAGGTGTGGGGTTGCGCCCATCTCTTGTTGAAGTGGATTGCTTCCCTGTAGTGTTGCTACGTCTTGGAGTCCTGTGCTGAGGAACTCTTCTATTGGTGTGATAATTTGTTGGCTTGGCCCTGGTGTAGGCTCTTCCCCTTTATCTGTGCTTTGGAAGGAGGACGCGTTAGTGCTTGGGGGATCTACCTCAATGGCTTCTGGTGACTCAGGCCTAAGGGAGCTATGGCCTAGTCCTGTTTCATTGACGCTTTCTCTGTCAAAGAGTCCTTCAAGGCTGGTGACGTAACTTCCTCAATCGAAGGTGAGGATATACCAGTCATCATTGATGTATTCGTGTTATGGCTCAACAGGCTGGTAGCACGACTTGTGTGATGCGAGACTATGTGCGAGACGCGTCACGTGAGTATGATGCGGGAGCACGTGCCTATGTGTGAGTGACTGAGTGCGAGTGCCTTGAGTGCGAAGGTAGCGAGTCCCTTCCCACGTGACCGCAGGGATGACGAGTGACTTAGAGTAAACGCGAAGTAGATAGGCGTCTAGATAAGGGTGATATCTAGGGACGCAATCCAGAGCTGAGTCTTGCAGCGACTCAGAGAGGCGTGTGAGATGAAGCGAGTTCTTACTGCTCTCAGAGGGCTAGACTGCATCTGAGAGAGGAAGCGGAGTGAGGGTTTCAAGACTAGAATTGATTGCGAAACTAAGTCAAGCTTAGGGCTTGACTGGTGTAAACTAGAGCCCTTATATAGGCTCTTACAGGAGGAGTCACGTGCTACTGTCATCTGAGTCACAATGGCGATGCAGTACAGCCTAGATGTGACGTAGGGTCACATCTGTGAGTCATAGTAAGAGTCAGCCAATAGCGTAAGTAGAGCACACAGAAAAGGGCTGTGTCGTATCAGTATCAGTCACCAGTCATGTGAGGCAGTATCATATGAGCGCAGCCTGGTCACAGGCTGCGCTGCCAAGCCGGATCACATCAGTCATGTGTAGGAGTCATCGTAGGTAAAAATAGATAGTCCAGGCTGTAGTAAGCGTACCAGGGATCGTAACAATTTGATGGGTCTTTCAATGACTCCTACTGTGGTGAAGAGGTGGATATGGTAGCACCAATGAGTGTTTTCTTAATTGTGTCGCCAATAAACTTTGCCTTTGATGTAATCTGGGAGGTTGTTGTTAGTTCTGACAGGGACTCTGGTGAGTGCATTTGCATGGATGTCAGCCCTGATTATCTCCAGAGTTGCCTTTCCCTTTTATGAAGGGAGACCTGCTGCCTTGAAGTAGGTGTTGACAATGTGTTCAATTTCTCTTGTGAGGGCTTCGATCTCTTGAAGGATGTTGTCTAGTAGCTGATGGTGGTGGCTGTATTCTTCTATGCACGTCCACTGGCAGATCCTGGTGTGGTTAGCAACATCACTCTGTGTGCGAGCAAGCTGTCTTTCTGTCCAAGCGATGGCAGCTGCTAATTGGTCAGGGTCGACTTCTCTGGGGGTGCGATATCTATAGGTCCTGTGTTGTCTCTCCAGTGCATTGAGTGATGAGCAAGAGGGCGAGTGCTGCTTCAAGGGCTACAAACTTGTCTTGCCACTCTTTGTAGACTTGATTGAAGACTATTACTTCAATTTGGAGGGAACAGTGAAGTTCTGTGGGTTCAGTTATGCATGTCACAGGGCAAATGAGCTTGTGCTGGTCTGCTGCTTGGTCAATCTGTTGTCCTCAGCTGTCGAGGACGAATTTTCGTTCATAGAGGTGTCCTAAGCGATGGAGGTATTTGTCGTATGTGTCCAGTGTTGCCACGAAGTGTGCAGGCTTCCTTGCTATACCAGGTATAGTCTTCTACTGTGTGCCGTGATATGGGCAGTATTGGCTTCTGCAGAAGTATGCATGTAAGCCTGCATGTCTTTCTTGATGAGTTTCGTGTTTCACTGCTCCTGGGACAAATTCTACTGTGTCGGTGGAGGCTAGTATCTGGAACGTGCAGATTGTGGGTGGTCTAGGATAATCTTCTTTCAAGTGAGTTCTGATGTGGTGGCGCACCATCCACAATGGTGAAGGAAGCTTGACTTATGTTACAGCTCAACAGGCTGGTAGCACAACTTGTGCGACTTGAGACTGTGTGTGAGACACGTCATGTGAGTATGATGCGGGAGCATGTGCCTGTGTGCGAGTGACTGAGCACGAGCGCATTGAGCGTGAAGGTAACAAGCTCCTTCCCACATGACTAGACACATGAGGCTGGTGGGTGACTTGTAGTAAATGCAAAGTAGATAGGCGTCTAGATAAGGATGATATCTAGGGACGCGATCCAGAGCTGAGTCGTGCAGTGACTCAGAGAGGCATGTGAGATGAAGTGAGTTCTTACTGCTCTTAAGGGGCTAGACCACGCTTAAGAGAGGAAGCAGGAGTGGAGATTCAAGACTAGAATCGATTGCGAAACTAAGTCAAGCTTGAGGCTTGACTGGCATAAACTACAGCCCTTATATAGGCTTTACAGGGGAGGTCATGTGCTACTGCTATCTGAGTCACAACGGCAATGCAGTGTAGGTCTAAGCATGACATAGGGTCACGCTTGTGAGTCATGGTAAGGGTCAGCCAATAGTGTAAGTAGAGCACACAGCAGAGGGCTGTGCTGTATCAGTATTAGTCACAGTAACGTGAGGCAGTATCATCTGAGTGCAGCCTGATCATAGGCTGCACTACCAAGCCGGATCAATCAGTCATGAGTAGGAGTCATGGTAGGTAAAAATAGATAGCCCAGTCCGAAGTAGGTGTACCAGAGATCGTAACACTGCTGTCAATCAAATGTGGGGTCACTTACATCAGGGTATAGTCTGTCGCCAGCATTGTGGTTGTCAGGGTTGTACCTGGCCCAAAGTTCCAGCTCCACCATTTGTGTGCCTTGATCCACTCCTTCTGTGACCTCCACACAGCGTGGGGACTCATCTTGTTGATAACTGCCCCAATCGGTTCCCCCCAGGGGGTCATCAGTACCTGGCAATCCATCAGGGGTACTGGCTGTGTGGTTGAGGTTGTCGGGAGGGGTTCGCTGAGGGCACAGCACCGACAGGAATCGGCATACATGGCCCTGTTGTACATGGGTGTTATGGCTCAATGGGCTAGTAGCATGACTTGTGCGATGCGAGACTGTGTGCGAGACGCGTCACGTGAGTGTGATGCGGGAGCACGTGCCTATGTGCGAGTGACTGAGCGTGAGTGGCTTGAGCATGAAGGTAACGAGCTCCTTCCCATGTGACTGTGGGGATGACGTGTGACTTTGAGTAAACACGAAGCAGGTAGGCGTCTAGATAGGGATGATATCTAGGGGCGCGATCCAGAGCTGAGTCTTACAGCGACCCAGAGAGGCATGTGAGATGAAGTGAGTTCTTACTGCTCTCAGAGGGCTAACCGCGTCTAAGAGAGGAAGCAGGAGTGAGGAGTTCAAGACTAGAATCAATTGCAAAACTAAGTCAAGCTTGGGGCTTGACTGGTGTAAACTAGAGCCCTTTTATAGGCTTTACAGGAGAGGCCACATGCTACTGCTATCTGAGTCACAACGGCGATGCAGTGCAAGTCTAAGTGTGACTTAGGGTCACACTTGTGAGTCAGCATAAAGGTCAGTCAATGGCGTAAGTAGAGCGCACAGCAGAGGGCTGTGCCATATCAGTATCAGTCATGAGTAACGCGAGGCAGTATTGTATGAGCGCAGCCTGGTCACAGGCTGCACTGCCAAGCCAGATCATCAGTCATGAGCAGGAGTCATTGTAGGTAAAAATAGATAGCCTGGTCCGAAGTAGCCGTACCAGAGATCGTAACAGTACGCCCCCTCCTAAGGGGGAATGGCTGCCACAGCATTCAGACAGGGGGAGTGGGGCGTGTGCGTCGGAGCGGGATGACCCTGTGAGGAGGGGAGACTTGTCTTTGGCAAGTGCGTGGGCTAATCTGCATGGGGAGTGTGGCAACGACGTCGGTCTGGTGGGTGGCTGGGTGGCCTCGCAGGTAGTAGTCAAGGGGCAGCATGATAGGTCGTGCCAGTATCTGGTCCAGCTTCGGACCGATGCGCGACATGATGGCAGCCTCATAGAGGCGCAGCTCGATGAGTCATATCTTGTCCTGCAGCTTGTGGCTGCAGCACACAAGGGTGGCGTCCTGCTCTAATTGAGCAGCGGAGTAATCGCTGCAATTCACAGGCAGGCGAGTCAGGTGGGCGTACTCGACAGTGAGTTGATGATGGAGGGCATGGATGCCCACGCAGTACCTGTGGACATCAGCTGTCAGCCCCAGGTCCTGGAGATCCTCAACCAGTTTGTTGATGTGGCAGCGATGAGTGTGATTCCCATGAAGGGGCATGAGGTCCCAGTTGTCAACGGCCGGGAGGTGTCTGTCGTCGTGGGGCTTGGCATACAGTGGCTCAGCGAAGATGGGTGAGGTCGTAGTCAGTCATCCTAGAATGATGGGCTCGTTGAAGTACGGGAAGTGTGCATAATATGTGGCTGGGATGAGGCAGTTGTTGTGATCGGGGACAAGGATAATGTTTCGGTCACCTAGGTTGTCATCAAGTCTATTCCAGTGCAGGAAATAACCATTGTAGCCAAGGGTGTTTGTGGGCTGGCCATAGCCAGGGGCTGGGATGTTGACATGGACGATGGGGGCTCCTCTTGTTTGACTGAGGGCGGCAGCAGTGACATCTGCATAGCTGCGGAGCGGCATAGGGGTTGTGTGGGCGGTCTGCTGGCCCATGCTGGAGGTGGTAACGGCGGTATTCCCAGAGATTGCACCCAGCTGCTGTGGTAGTCACTGAGCATCTGTGACATTTGTTGCTCACGCCGATGGGCTCCAAGTGGCATGGCCATTGCCGATCCGTACAGGGGCGTTACATGTTCTGCAGAAGTTGTCTGCGCTAAGGGGGTGGTCGGCATAGTCTGAGTGCAGGCTAGGGACTGGAGAACCTCTGCTAGAAGTTGGTCGGCCTGTTGCTCCAGGCTGAGGGCTGGCTGAGGAGTCACGGAGTGGATTGGTGTTGCCACTTGAGGAGCTGCTAGTCTCGTCGCTGTCAATGACGGTAAATATGCAGGTGGAGAGGGGGACCTGTCAGGCGCGGGCGCCGCTGTCATCCTGAGGGCTGGTCGTCGTTGCAGGGGTCGCACTGGTAGGGCTGCTGCTGCCTTTCGTTTGTGGGACTTGTTGTGAGCCATTGGTGGTCATGGAGATCATGGAGTAAGCTGGTGGTGGAGATGGGGTGCGAAGGGAGCAAAGTGGTGATGTTCCTGCTGAGCTGAGGGTAGTCCTTATATGGATTTTTTGAACTGTGGTGGAGTTTTCTCGGTGATACTTGAGTACTAATTTTAGCGCATGTTTCAGGTTGCTGCATGGTTCCCATGTGTCTTCTGCTGCGGAGTATCCTTTCCATCTGATGCGGTACTGAGGGGTTTTCGCCTTTCCATATAGGTGATGGTCTAGAATGGCCTCAACTTCATACTGTGCTTCTCCGTTGATAACATCAGGAGGCGGTTCTTTGAAGTTCCAGCCATGTTTAGGGGTTTCTATGTACGGGGTCAATAGGCTGGCATGGAAGACGTCGTGGACTTTTCTGAGTTTCCACTGTGGAGGTATTGCGATTTGGTATACTACTGGGGAAATAACATTGGTGATAGTGAATGGGCCATATCGTCTGGCTGTGAGCTTGGCGCTTGGTTGCGTGACTTGGATGTTCTTTCCTTTAAGCCAGACCTTCTGTCCCTTTGCGAATGGTCTAAATTTGGATCCCTTCCTGTTGGCCACCATGGTCTGGGCGTTAGTGATGGCCGTCTGCGCTGCAGCGTGAGCTTCTTTGATGCGATCAAGTCGCTCATTGATGGATGGTATTTTCTCAGATCTTGGGGGCTGATGGGCACGAGGGATGTGTCCTAGGAGGAGTTCAAATGGTGCTTTCTTGGTTGTACTGCTGGGCCATGCATTGTGCGTGTATTGGGCAATAGGTAGCAGGGAGGCCCAGTCATTCTGCTGATGGTTAACATAGATGCGCAGGTACTGCTCGAGCCACTGGTTTGTTCTTTCTGATTGGCCATTGGTCTGAGGGTGGTAGGCCGTGCTGATGTTCTGCGCAATGTCAAGGATCTTACATAGCTCCTTTGGGAAGTGCAAAGTGAAGTGCGTTCCTCAGTCACTGATGATTTTTTGGGGAATGCCATGATGAGGGAAGACGTTCTTGGTGTAGAGCGCAGTGATCTCTGGTGCGGTGTTGGCCTCATTGCATGGTATAAAAATAGCTGCCTTCGAGCAGTCATGATCTGTGACGGTGAGAATGGAGTCAAAACCTTGTGACTTGGGGAGTTTGACGATGAGGTCTAGGGCCACTGTTTTGAAGGGTAGAGCTGTGGCGTTCGTGGTGATGGGTACTATTGGCGGTGCTGGCTTAGTTGTGTTGGCTTTTGTGGCTTGGCAGGTGGCGCATCCCTTTACATAGGCGAGGACTGTTTGTTTCATGTTAGGCCACCAGTAATTCTGTGCAATCATTAGGCATGTTTTGAGGATTCCTGGGTGGCCAGTGGTCTGTGAGTTGTGATGAAGGGAAATTACTCCCTTCCTAAGGCTGTTGTCTGCCACAACAACCAGGCGATTGCCATGCCACCAGGCTCCCCCGGGCCGGTGCTCCAAGGGATAGGTCTTTGCCCACGTGCTAATGGTGGTCTCGTGATCTTTCTGGTTGTTGATGACATCATCTTCCATGTCCATGGCCTCCAGGGCGTTGGTGAAGAGTTGGTTGGGGAGCGCGATGACTTCCTCATTGTCAGAGCTTGTGTCGTTGAAGTCTGGTCGGTGGGACAGGGCATCAGCCCGGTTGCTAGCACCAGGTCGATGGATGAGGGTGATATCATAATCGCCTAAGGTCAGTATGTAGCGTGCGATGCGCCTGTTAATTTTCTGGGGTGAGCGATAGTACTGGAGGTTTTTGTGGTCAGTGACGACCACTACTTGATGTTGCACACCCATCAGAAGATGGCGCCAATGTTCCAGGCCTTGCATGATAGCGAGGAACTCCTGATCCCATATTGGGTAGTTGCATTCTGCCGCAGTGAAGGTTTTTGAGTCGTAGCCCACTGGGTGTCGTCTGCCCTGGGCATCACATTGGTACAGTATTGCTCCTGTTGCATTTTGGGAGGCGTCTACTTCCAGTTCGTAGGGGCATGCTGGGCTAGGCTGCCAGAGGACGGGGTTGCTGGTGACAATATTGATCAGTTTGTCAATGGCTTGCATGCATTCATCTGTCCAGCTGAACTGCACACCTTTCTTAAGTAGGTTAGTGAGGGGTCTGGCAATTTCTGTGAAGCCTGGGATGAAGGGTCTCTGGTAGCCGAGTATGCCTAGTGTCGACTGCAGCTCCTTAACACTCTTGAGGACCCTGGGCCATTCCTTTATTCCCATGAGTTTGCTGGACTCTATGCGAAGTGATTCACCATCGATGATCAGTCCGAGGTATTCAACATGTTTCTGTTTGAAGAGGCACTTCTGTGGCTTGAGGAAGAATGACTCCACTTCGAAGAGGTCCAGGAGTTCATGTACGATGCATCGATGTAGTTCAAGGTCGAGTGGCGTGGCAATGAGGATGTCATCCATGTAGACAAAACCATCCTTGGATACTTCAGCTTTAGCAGCTGTAAGAGTCGGTCCATGACTCATTGGAATGTGCTCGGGGCATTGCACTGTCCAAATAGCATTACCTTTGGCTTGAAGAGTCCCTGTGGCATTTTGAATGCTGCTTTCCACTGATCCCCCTCTTTGATGCGGACGTTGTGATATCCCCACCAAATATCGAACTTGGTGAATAAGGCGCGTCCTTCAAGATTCCTGGTTAGCACAGAGATGTCTGGGAGCGGGTATACGTCTCGGATGGTCCAGCTGTTGAGCATGCGGTAGTCTTGTACTGGTCTCAGCGAGCTGTCCTTTTTGATGAAGAAGAAGGGTGCTGCATAAGGCGACTTTGACAACTGGATATATCCCTTTTCCAAGTGTTCGTGGATCCATTTGTCCGTGGCTAGCATCTCTTGTGGGTTGAGAGGGTAAGCCTTGCAGTCTAGCGTTGTTGGTGTGTCAGGCTTGAGGGTGATAGCGTGGTCATCTTCCCATGCTGGTGGGAAGCGTTGGGCTTCTTCTTCTGAGAAGACCCTCCAATGGCGCTGATATTCTGGAGGTACATCTTGTGCCGTAGGTGCCGTGCGCTGTTGGTGGGCCTTGATTGCCCATTCCTGCGCTATGTTAGTGCGGTTGATTCTGAGGACAAGGGTGTCCCCTTCCTCCCATTGTTGTGCTCGTAGTGTGGCTCCTAGCAGCTGCGCATACCTCATTAGGTTCTTTGGAGGATCTGGGGCTCTTCTGCTGGTGATTCTGGTGGTGAATGGCTTGCCGCCAATCTGCCCCTTGGTCCAGTTGATTTGCAGATTGAAGTGTTGCAGCCAAGGGAAGCCTAGTATGATGCAGTCCCTTCCCAAGTTAGCGATGAAGAAGCGTTGCACGCTTTCATTCTTGTTTCTTGACACCAGCAGGTCACAGTAGCTTACTACTTGACCGCTGCGGTTCTCGGTGCTGTCTACATTGTAGAGCAGTCGTGGTTCTTTCAGTTTGCAGGGTACCAAGTGCAGTCGTCACGCCATTTTTTGGTCTATGAAGTTATCCGTTGCCCCACTGTCTATGAGGGCTTTTTCTTTGGCCTTCCCATTCGTGCTTGAAAAGAGAATATCAACATTGACACTATTTCGATGAGACACGTACATGGTACATATGTGCGAAGCTCGGTCCCAGGCCATTAGATCGAGCTTCTTTAAAAATCCAAATCTTCAGTAAGTATGGTATCATAGATGCCCCTCCACTCCTCTGTGGTCATGGAGCGTATTTGTGTGACAATGTCACTAGTCGCCATCTGGGAGCTGGTCTGGCTTGTGCTGTCGCTAGGCGCGAGTTCCTCCTTTTGTATTTCTGCAACTCGTGCCATGCGTGGTGGCTTTGCAGCCTGCTTTTTGTGACACTTGTTCGCTGTGTGCCCGACTGCCTTGCAATAGAAGCACTTGTTTTCTTTGCGGAGTTGTTGGCGCTCTTTGTTGGTGAGAGGCCCTCCCATGCGTGGCAGTGTGCCTGTCTGCGCCGTGTCTACATCCATGAGTGCATAGCTGTCATTCCTGGGCTTCAGAGCTGGTTTGTTTTGTGCTTTGAAGAAGGCGGGTTGGGGAATGAATTGTCCCTGCTGTGGTGCCGGTCCTAGGTCAGCGTCAATCTGCGCTCGCCTTAGTACTTCTTTTCTAGCAGCCTCCTGCCATTCTTCAATTGTTGTGGGGATATTTTCTCAATTTATGATGCTGAGGGTGATCCCTCGGCAAAGTCCCCTTTTGAACTTTTCTAGTGTTCCCTGGTCGCCCATTGTCCAGTTTGAGGATAGGATATAGTGGTTAAATGACGCGATGTAACCATCGATGTCATTGCCCTGCATTTGCAGGGCCATGAGCTTGTTATATGCATTTTGTGCCTTGGCCATGTCCGTAAAATGACTTTTGAAGTCTGCTTCAAAGCTGTTCCAGAGAGCTTCATCATTTTCCTGGAGCCTGTTGACCATCCAAGTAGTTTTCTCTATGAGACTGGCAGACTGCGTGTCCCCCCAGTCATCGACAAGCAGCCCTCTGATGAAGGACAGGGCAAGTGCCACTCTGGCATATGGGTTGGTCATATTTTTGTCGGCTCGGTTCAGGATCCTGTAGAGTCTGAACTCTTTGAGGAAATTGTCGCTTTTGGCACGATCCCCTTTGAAGGTGGTGGGCTCTTTCCCCCTTAGCCAGCCATTGGTCTGTGCTGCTGGTGCTGGTGTGGCCATAACTGGTGGATTGGGTAGCTGTAGTGTTGGCGGGGGTGCTGTGGGCTGTGTTGCCACATGTGCGATTTGTAATAAGTGCGGGGTTGCACCTGTTTCTGGTTGAAGTGGGTTGTTTCCTTGTAGTGTTGCTACGTCCTGGAGTCCTGTGCTGAGGAACTCTTCTATTGGTGTAATGGTCTGTTGACTTGGCCCCAGTGTGGGTTCTTCTCCTTCGTCTGCACTCTGGAAGGCAGATGCGTTAGTGCTAGGAGGGTCTACCTCGATGGCTTCTGGTGACTCAGGCCTAAGGGAGCTGTGGCCTAGTCCTGTTTTGTTGACATTTTCTTTGTCAAGGAGTCCTGCAAGACTGGTGATGTAACTTCCTTGGTCGAAGTTGAGGATGTACCAGTCGTCGTTGATGTATTCGATAGGTCGCTCAACGATTCCTACTGCGGTGAAGAGGCAGATGTGGTAGCACCAGTGGGTGTTTTCTTGGTTGCATTGCCAATAGGCTTTGCCTTTGATGTAATCTGGGAGGTCGTTGTTCACCCTAACGGGGACTCTGGTGAGTGAGTCTGTGCGGATATCAGCTCTGATTATCTCCAGGGTTGCTCTTCCCTTTTACAAGGGGAAACCTGCTGCCTCAAAGTAGGCGTTAACAATGTATTCAATTTCTCTTGCAAAGGCTTTGATTTGTTAAAGGATGTTGTCCAGTAATATGTGAACAGGGCTGTACTCTCCTATGCACGTCCACTGGCAGACCCGTGCATGGTTGGTGACATTGTTTTGTGCGCGAATGAGTTGTCTTTCCATCCAGGCAATGGCGTTGGCTAATTGGTTAGGATCGACTTCTGCAGGTGTGCAGTACCTATGGGTCCTGCGTTATCTCTCCAGCGCGCTGGGTGATGAGTAAGAGGGCGAGTGCTGCTTCAAGGGCTACAAACTTGTCTTGCCACTCTTTGTATACTTGATCGAAGACTATCACTTCGATTTGAAGGGACCGGTGGAGTTCTGTGGGTTCAGTTATGCACATAACAGGGCAAATGAGGTCATGCTGGTCTGCTGCTTGGTCAATCTGTTGTCCCCAGCTGTCGAGGACAAATTTTCACTCATAGAGGTGTCCTAGGTGACGGAGGTATTCGTCGTATGCATCCAGTGTGGCTGTGAAGTGTGCAGGCTTCCTTGCTATACCAGGTATAGTCTTCTACTGTGTGCCATGATAAGGGCAGTACTGGCTTCTGCAGAAGTATGCATGTAAGCCTGCGTGTCATTCTTGACGAGTTTCATGTTTTGCTACTCCTGGGATGAATTCTATGGCGTCAATGGAGGCTAGTATCCAGAACGTGCAGATCGTGGGTGGTCTAGGATATTCTTCTTTCAGATGAGTTCTGATGTGGTGGTGCACCATCCACAACGGTGAAGGAAGCTTGACTTATGTTACAGCTTGACAGGCCAGTAGCATGACTTGTGCAATGTGAGACTGTGTGCAAGACGCGTCATGTGAGTGTGATGCGGGAGCACGTGCCTATGTGCGAGTGACTGAGCGCGAGTGGCTTGAGCGTGAAGGTAACGAGCTCCTTCCCACGTGACCGTGGGGATGACGTGTGACTTTGAGTAAACACGAAGCAGGTAGGCATCTAGATAGGGATGATATCTAGGGGCACGATCCAGAGCTGAGTCTTACAGTGACCCAAAGAGGCATGTGAGATGAAGCGAGTTCTTACTGCTCTCAGAGGGCTAACCGCGTCTGAGAGAGGAAGCAGGAGTGAGGAGTTCAAGACTAGAATCAATTGCGAAACTAAGTCAAGCTTGGGGCTTGACTGGTGTAAACTAGAGCCCTTTTATAGGCTTTACAGGAGAGGCCACGTGCTACTGCTATCTGAGTCACAACGGTGATGCAGTGCGAGTCTAAGCGTGACTTAGGGTCACACTTGTGAGTCAGCATAAAGGTCAGTCAATGGCGTAAGTAGAGCGCACAGCAGAGGGCTGTGCCATATCAGTATTAGTCACAAGTAACACGAGGCAGTATTGTATGAGTGCAGCCTGGTCACAGGCTGTGCTG
This sequence comes from Russula sp. MG48, assembly GCA_003313725.1. Lineage (NCBI taxonomy): Eukaryota > Fungi > Basidiomycota > Agaricomycetes > Russulales > Russulaceae > Russula > Russula sp. MG48. The sequence continues at coordinate 5,430 of QLOS01002781.1, read as the reverse complement.
CCAAGCCGGATCATCAGTCATGAGTAGGGCGTGACACAGGTTTTGGCTTAAAATTTTTTCCACGGTCCCTGGAAGGTCCAGTTTTGGATGAAATTCTTAGTTGAGGAGTGAAACTGATAGAGAATTGATTGAGCTATATCTCCACCAAATCTCAACCGATTTGGATGATTATTGGTGTGTCAGGAAGCAAAACACTGCGAAAAACCATGTGGGTTGAGAAACTGCATGATTTTCCACAGTATTTTGCTTCCTGACACACCAATAATCATCCAAATCAGTTGAGATTTGGTGGAGATATAGCTCAATCAATTCTCTATCAGTTTCACTCCTCAACTAAGAATTTTGTCCAAAACTGGACCTTCCAGGGGCCATGGGAAAGCAAATCAGCAAAAACCCGTGTCACGCCCTAGTCATGAGCAGGAGTCATTGTAGGTAAAAATAGATAGCCCGGTCCGAAGTAGCTGTACCAGAGATCATAACAGTGGGCCATGGTCGCGGAGCTGCCCTGTCCTCCTTGGTCTCTGGTGGTGGTGTCAGTGGAGATGCTGGCAGCATTGTTGGGAGTGGGGGCGCGAGGTATCGGGTCACGGATGTAGTCGTCATATGTGGTGTCATGGGCTGTGATGCATGTTTCTTGGGACCAGTATGTGTTGTTGGCATCGTAGTGGGCTGCAATGCTGGGCATGGTCCCCGCGAGGACTTCTTTGATTCCCTCTTGACCCTCGGCATTGGCAGCGGCGGTGATGGAGACATGGGGACGTTGAGAGGTAGGAGAAGTGGGGGAGTGGGAGTTCATGTTGGTTTTGCCGTCCCACGGCCCCTCTTTAAATGTCATTGCATGTATGGCTGATGGATTCTTTTGGTAGAACTCTTTCACAAGCTCTGGTGCGTTCACATTCTCTTTTGGCTCCCAGGTGTTATGGGCCTCGGCGTACCCCTTCCATTTGATCAAGAAGTGGAGCTTGCGCCTTACCCTTTTTGTGTCCAGTACTTGTTCCACCTCGTATTGTTCTTCTCCATCGATCAGCTCTGGCGGCAGTTCCAGGAAGTTGGGTCCATGTTCCTCTGTTTCCTTGTATGGCAACAGGAGCAAGGTGTGGAAGGTATTGAAGATCTTCCATGTCCCTGGGATCTCCAATTGATAGACCACAGGGGATATGACTTGCAGGACCTTGAAGGGTCCATACCATTGTGCAGCCAGCTTGCTAGTGGGGTGCGACAACCGCAGGTTGGTGCCTTCTAGCCAGACCTTGTTGCCTTCCTTGTATGGTTGGAAGATGTGTCATCCTGCTCTTTGTTCAGTGTGTCGTAACACCAGTGTTTGTGCGTGCTTGATGGCATCCTGGGCTTGTGTGTGGATCTCTTGCAGTTGCTTGCCTTGTTGTTCTACTTCTGGCGCCTTTGAGTCAATTTTGGAGGGCACGTGTAGTCGGGGGATACACCCCACGAGTAGTTCGAAAGGGGTGAACCCTGTGATGGTGCTGGGCCAGGCATTGTGTACGTATTGTGCCAGTGGTAGCCATCGGGCTCAATCATTTTGCTAGAAGTTGCCATAAATTCGCAGGTATTGTTCCAGCCATTGGTTGGTCCGTTCTGATTGTCCATCTGTCTGAGGGTGGTATGCCGTGCTGATGTTCTGATTGATCTCTAGGAGGTGGCATAATTCCTTGCTGAACTGGGATGTGAAACGAGGGTCCCTGTCTGAGATCACTCGCTGGGGAACCCCGTAGTGTGGGAATACATGCTGGGCATAGAGGGTGGCTACGCCCACTCCTCTGATCATCTTGTTGCATGGGAAGAACAGGGCTGCTTTGGTCACGTCGTGATTGGTGATGGTGAGTATGGAATTGTATCCCTGTGATGGGGGAAGGTCCATGATCAGATCCAGCGCAATGGTTGCAAATGGAATGTTCCTTTCTTGGGTCGTGATGGGAAAAGGGGGAACACGTGGCCTATTCACTCCCGGCTTGGTTGTCTGGCAAGTGGTGCATCCTTTCACATAGCTGGTGACAAATTGCCTCAGTCCTGGCCACCAATAGTCTCTGGCTACTGCCTTCATGGTGTTGGCAACTCCGGGGTGCCCTGCAACCTCATGGTCATGATAAGTGGCCAGGAGTTCACACCTCAGCTGCGGCCAATTGGGGATGACCAGTTGCCCCTTCTTGGTCCATCCTTCCTCCTCATGTTCAGTCAGGTGCTCTTCCCTCCACTCTTCCATCAGTGCCTTGGAGTCCTTCTGGGCCGTGTGGACACTGTTTTCCAAGTTGGAGAGCAACAATGCGTGACAAAAGAGGTGATCTGGTGTTACGGCTCGAGGGGCCGTGGGCACGACTTGTGCAACTTAGGCGCGCGGCAAGGGTGAGCACGTGCGAGGGCAACGAGCACGTGGTCCTGAGCGAGACACTTCCAGTGGTCTCGATGACGTAAGAGTGAAGCAGACTCTTCGGAGTAGAACGATTAAGTCGCGGGCGCTAGTGACTTTAAGGTTCAAAGCTAAGTCGTTGCAGCCGACTTAGAATGGCGTGAGAGCGAAGCTAGATAGTGCTCGAGCGAACACTAAGGCAGAGGCAAGGCAGAAGGAGGCAGTGGGAGCGTCTTAGAGCAGCAGGCTCGAAGAGTCGAAGCAAGGTCCGGTCTCGATTAAGAAACTAAGTCAAGCTTAAGGCTTGACTGGCGTAAAGAGGGCTCCTTATATAGGGAGCTACAAAGGGGCACGTGCTAACTACTACCTGAGTCATAACGTGGGTAGTGAGTCAGTCCAAGATCCGGAGCTAAGTATAGTAGTGGAGCGATGGCCACATTGCTCCACATGAGTCACGCACGCTCCACAGGCGTCATATCGTACAGTAAGCAAACGCGAGCCACAACGAGTCACGTACGGGATAAGGGTAAGCATGGGGGCGTAAGCAAAAGGGAAAACGGTCCGCAGTCCGCAAGGGAGATCGTAACAGTACGCCCTCCCCTAAGGAACAGCTGCCATGCTGTTAGTCAGAGGTGGCGGGCTCACCAGACAGGGCGCGCCCGGCATCGTTGGCGTCGGGGGAGGATTCAGGTGGGCAGGGGCGCTTGCGACGTAGCATGTGAACGACGCGTTCACGGACGGGGAGTGGACGCTCGTGCATAAAGTGGACATGGGGCGGGACGTGGACGGGGAGCTGGGCGACGACGTCGGTCTGGTGAGTGGCGGGGCGGCCCCGCAGCCAGTAGGATATGGAGGGGAGGATGGGTCGCGCAAGGATCTGGTCCAACTTGGGCCCGATGCGCGAGTTGACGGCGGCGTCGTGGAGACGCACCTCGACGGTACGCAGCTGATCTCTCAGCACGTGGCGGCGGCGTACTAGGTCAGCGTCCCGATCCAGCTGGAGGGCGGTATAGTCGGCGCGGCTCTGAGGGGTGCCCAGAAGGTGGTGATATTCGTGCTCGACCTGGGCGTGGAGCTTGTGAATAAGGTGACGGTAGCGGTGGACCTCTGCGACGACGCCTGCGTCGTTGAGGCCCTCGATGAGGTGGTCCACATGGTGGCGGTACTGGTGGTCGCCCTCCAGCGCGGTCATGTCCCAGTCGTCTATGTTAGCGAGGTGAGCATCGGGGCGGGGTTTAGCGTGCAGGGGCTCAGCGTAGATGGGGGACGTTGTCGTGAGTCGCCCCAAGATAAGGGGCTCGGTGAGGCGGGTGAAGTGGGCGTAGAAGGTGGCGGGGACTAGTCTGTTGTTGTGATCGGGGACAAGGATATTGTCCCGCTCACCTGTATTGTCGACAAGTCGATGCCATCGCAAGAGATAACCATCGTAGCCGAGCGCGTTGCCCGACTGACCATGGCCTGGACTTCCGCTGCTGTCACCGTGGGCGCCAGGAGCTGCTGAGGCGGCAGCGATTCCTCTTTGACTGATGGGGGTGGCGGCGACGTTTGCGTAGCTGCGTTGGCTAGAGTGCGAGGGGGCAGGGACTGCAGCCGGCGGCAGAAAGTGGACGGCGCAGGCAAGGTCGTTGTTGGCAGATGGAAGTACGGAAAAGACGGTGGCTCCGACGGGCGGCGCGGCCCTGAAGCGTGGGTCTGTTGGCGCTGGCGAATGAAGTCCAGCCTGGGGGAGCGTAGCGGCAGGTACCGAGGGGTTGGCAGGCGCTGAGGGGAGGCTCGAGACGGGGGAGGGGCTCCAGGTAGCATGGCCGTCGCCGATCTGGACGGGGGCGTTACAGACTCCGCAGAAGTTGTCTGAGCTGAGTGGGTGGTCTGAGAGGTCTGGGGCGGAGTGGAGGCTGGGGGCGGATGTGCTGCCATGAGCAGGAGAATCTCATCCAGAATCCGGTCCGCTTGCTCCATTGCTGTCGTCGTCGTCGCTGGAGCTGCTGTCGCTGATGGTGAATATGCGGGCGGCGAAGGGCGTCGCTGGGCGGTGCTGCGAGTGGTCATCCTCGGGCCAGGACTCCGTCGGGGATGGCGATGCTGGGGCGGTGATGTTGATGACTTGGAGGGGAGACTGTTGGTCTTTCGGCGAGCCATTAACGGACATGGGCGATGAGTAGATAGGTGGGGGCGTGCTGGGAGTAGTGGAGGTGAAAGAGGGGGATGGGGCCTTGAGAGTGGTCAGGGCATGTCTTATATAGGCTTCCCTTATCGCTGCGGGATTTTCTCGGTGAAACTGGCGGACTAGGTTCATGGAGTGTTTCAAGTTTGTCCGAGGTTCCCACGTGTCTTCTGCTGCGGAGTATCCCTTCCATCTGACTCGGTACTGTGGCTGTTTGGTTCTTCCGAATCGTCAGTGTTCTAGAATGGCCTCGACTTCGTACTCTGCTTCTCCATCTATGACGTCAGGAGGCGGTTCTGTGAAGTTTGGGCCATGTTCATTGGTTTCTATGTACGGGGTGAGGAGGTTAGTGTGGAAAACGTCGTGGACACGGCGTAGCTTCCACTGTGGGGGGATGGCGAGCTGGTACACTACTGGGGAGAGGACTCTGGTGATAATGAAGGGACCGTAGCGTCGTTGAGCGAGTTTTGCGCTTGGTTGGGTGATGTGGATATTCTTCCCTTCGAGCCAGACCTTTTGTCCTTGGCCAAATGGCTTAAATCGCGCTCCCTTTCTGGAGCTGATAAGGGTCTGGGCGTTGGTAATGGCGGTCTGCACTGATTGCCGACCCTCTTGGATGCGGTCTAGGCGTTCTTGGAGTGTCGGCATTTTCTCGGATCTTTGTGGCTGGTGGGCACGTGGTACATGGCCCATGAGGAGCTGGAAGGGCGCTTGTTTGGTGGTGCTACTGGGCCAGGCGTTGTGAACGTATTGGGCAACTGGTAGGAGCGAGGCCCAGTTGTTCTGCTGGTGGTTAACATAGATGCGGAGGTACTGTTCCAGCCATTGGTTGGTGCGTTCGGACTGGCCATCTGTCTGCGGGTGGTAGGCGGTGCTAATGTTCTGTTCTATGCCAAGGGACTTG
>QLOS01002775.1:0-11364 GCA_003313725.1 Russula sp. MG48 | reverse complement strand
ATTTAACTCGGTGTATGCATTACAGAACTCCTTCCCGCACATAAAGCCCTCGAAGCGTTCGCAAAGGCCGGGGCGTGAGCGATGCCACTTAGCGAGAGGAGACATGACCTGCGGGTGACCAACTAGGGCGTGGCGTTGGGAATAGAACGACAATGATGACATAGTCGGCTCACCGATGAAAGCGGGGGAAATGCACAAAGGCTCGATGAACTCTCCCACGAGCTTATCAAGGAGCCGTGGGTTTGTTCGCGGTTCGCTGCACTCTACGTTATTCTAGAGACCAGCAGTCAGTGAACGGGGTCGAAGTCATGACAGATCAAAGGAATGGACCTTCTTGCACAAATCACGTAGGAATGCATTCGCTTCTTCAGTGTGCAACGTCTCGCCAGGGGGGAACTTCACACCAAGCTTCTCTTCGAGAGTCTCGATCATGTCATACCGCTTCCACGGGCGCTTGAAGTCAAGGGTGTATTCCTTGCTGGAGTCCTTGCCTTCTGGTTGATAAATAAGGGTCGTGTTGCCACCAGTGAGGTACTTGACCATCCCCTCGATTAGGCTCTCGGTCATATCCATGAGGTCGTACATGTCTGCATAGGCCATGTAGAATTCGCAAATAGTAAATTCCGGATTATGGGTGAGGTCGATGCCCTCGTTTCGGAACACGCGGCCAATCTCATACACTCGATCCAATCCGCCGACGACGAGCTGTTTGAGGTACAACTCAGGCGCGACACGGAGATATAAATCAAGATCGAGGTCGTTGTGGTGGGTAATAAAAGGTTTGGCAGACGCGCCGCCTGCAATGATGCTTGTCATCGGTGTTTCAACCTCGAGAAAGCCCAGAGAGTCGAGGAAACGTCGGACGTAGTTGATGATACGGCTGCGGGTGTAGAATATACGACGCGTATCATCGGAAAGAATGAGATCGAGATAACGTTTGCGATACCGCGTTTCCTGATCCTTCAGACCGAAGTGGTCAGAGGGTAGTTGGTGCAAATTCGGGGCGAGAAGGATCATCTGAGAGGGTGAGATAGAGAGTTCTCCCTTCTTGGTGCGAGATGGCGTCCCAGTGACACCAACAACGTCCCCACGACGGAATATATCGTGCGTTTCAATGAATGAGCTTTGGTCTGCAGCGTCTCTTGAATCCAATCAACTTAACCAATCAGGACAACGACACGCTGTGAAAGCTCACTGCAGTGTTGCCATGATTTGTACCTTCTTTCCTTCACTGTATAGGTCATAAAACCGTAACTTTTGACTTGAACTCCGAATACTGTGGATGCGACCAGCTAGTGCCTCAGTGACGCCCTCAACCTTCTCTCCGGGCTTGATGACGCCTTCGGCGCCGTATTCGGTGATGTAAGAAGTAAGAGAGCGCGAGACCTCAAACTTGTGTGGGTAAGGGTTCGGGGACTGTGTCTCGCGAAGCCTCTGAATTTGCCGCGAACGAAGCGCGAAATATTGCTACAAAAACATTTAAGCATCGGGTCTGCAAGGAACGAGACCGGGACTAAGAGGATCCGACCAGCGTGCATATATCGACAAGAATAACTCACATTGGGCGAAAGGTTGTCTTCGTTCACAAGGTCATCCGTGGCGCGACCTGCGGACGCTGGGGGCCTATTTGCGGCAACCGCCACCATCCTTGCCTCTTTTTCGCGCTGCTTTTCGCGGCGTTTGAGTTCCCTGCGCAAGATAGATCGATAAGAGAGATGTGTGGAGAGCGAATTGGATGAGATGTACTGCTTGGAAATCATCTCCCCCGTAACGGGGTCTTTGTGAGAGCCGATAGATTCTGAAGCCATGGTAGAGATGGTGATCCACGCACTGTGTGGAAGATGGGATGAGTGTGCGAAGAGAAAAGAGGGCAATCGATTGATTCGAGTGAGCATCACCCTCTTCCCTTCCCTAAATGACTAGAAATGCTGCGATTGGTCGGCGCTGACTTTGAATTCGACCTCCGTGACCGTGACTCCTCTTCTTCTTGGGCCCGGAAAGGGTTACCGGCTGTACTTGTTGCACGCCCTCACTCACTTCCTCGTCTAACCATGTATTCTGACTACGAATTCTCGGACGATGAGGAGTACAATGACTACGATGATGACGAGGAAAACATGGACATCGAGGACGGTATGTCATACCCTCTCGCCTATCCTCACATATCCATCCCGAATTATACCTAATTTTCCCCCCGCATGGCAGGCTCGGCCTCATCAGAGGAGGACGTGGAAATGGACCCTTATGATGATGACATTAAGGTTGTGTCCGAGGCGAGGAAGAATTACGAAGTGGACTACAAACCCTTGACCCATCAACAAGTCAAGGATCTCATGGTCGCTGATATCGAATATATCAGTACGATCTTCGGTGTCGATGTAAGTCCTTGTGTGCGGTCTGCGATAAAGCTGTTCTCATTTCGGCGTTCCCTGTATCATGAAGAGCTTCGTCGCCGCGCTCCTTCTCCGCCATATGGACTGGAATAAAGACCGGCTCACCGAGAAATATATGGACGATGCTACCTTAATCTCTACTGCGGCAGGCATTTTTTCTACTCCCAAACCCTCACATGCAACATCAGATCGCTCTAAACGTGTTACCCGTTCCAGCAAATCATCCAAGAAGCCCGAGCCTTTCCTCTGTCCTATATGCTTTGATGATACTGCTACCAACACGCTCGCATTATCATGCGGTCACACCTTCTGCACAGAGTGTTGGATCACGTACACCGTCGGTAAAATCCGGGACGAAGGCGAGCACCGTATTTCGTGTATGGGTGAGAACTGCGGGGTTGTCGCACTCGATCCCATTGTCCACAAGGTACTCAGTGAAGATGAAGACACTGCCGCACGCTATGACGAACTCCTGGTTCGTAATTACGTGGCCTGTAACAAGAACCTCAAGTATTGCCCATTCCCATCTTGCGATCGTAGTGTCTCGTGTCCAACGGCTTCATCACGCTCCGCATTGTCTACAATTGTTCCAACGGTGTCGTGTGGGGCCGATGCGAAGCACAAGTTTTGCTTCGGTTGCACTATCGATGGCGACCATCGACCCGTATTATGTCTTATTGCGAGGATGTGGTTGAAGAAGTGTCGAGATGACAGTGAGACCGCAAATTGGATCAAAAGCAATACCAAGGAGTGCAGCAAGTGTCAGAGTACCATCGAGAAGAACGGTGGTTGCAAGTGAGTCCATTCCGCCCCTTCGTAACTCGTAGTGTTGACAAATGCCCTTGTCAGTCACATGACTTGCAAGAAATGCAAGTATGAGTTCTGCTGGGTGTGCATGGGTAGGTTTGCGCCACGTTGACTTGGCTGCAATGCTTATGTCCATAGGTCCCTGGGCCGAACATGGGACGGCTTGGTATTCCTGCAATCGGTATGACGACAAGTCAGGTGTAGAGGCTCGCGATGCGCAGTCGAGGAGCCGCGCTTCTTTGGAAAGATATCTCCATGTGAGGGCCCGTTCAATCATTTTTTTTCTTTAACGGGGCTCAACTGGTTCGTTCTAGTATTACAACCGTTGGGCAAATCACGAGCAGTCGGCAAAACTGTCAGTTGAACTCTATCTGAAGACGGAAAAGAAGATGGAGGAGATGCAGCTTACTACGGACTTGACTTGGATTGAAGTCCAGTTCATGAAGAAGGCCGTTGATATTGTCGAGAATTGCCGTACGACTCTCAAATGGACGTACGCGATGGCTTATTATCTTGAGAACGGCAACCAGAAAGCGATGTTCGAGGACAACCAACGGTGGGTATCTTCCTCTCCACGCGACTTTGCAGACTTATATGAGGTGTTCGCAGTGATCTGGAGAGAGCGGTAGAAGATCTTTCTGAATTGTTGGAACAACCCATCGACAGTGATTCCATCCCGGTGTTGCGCCAGAGGGTGACGGATAAATCTGTCTATGTACAGAAACGCAACGAGATCCTGCTCGAGGATACTGCCAAGGGATACATCGAGGAACGATGGAAATGGAACGTGGCCGTGGACACCTAGTAACCACGTGATCGAACACGCAATTCTCCTCATCACGCAACGACTTTTTAGTGCTGTCCTACGTACCCTTTCTCTATTCGCAATATGTCTGCTTCGTTGCTCTAGTTCATCCATCCCCCCCCACCCCCATATTCACCATGTATACTGTAGAAATCAGCATCATTTCGAGGGAGTTCATAACTATGTTTTGTAATTTTCTACGAGCGCCTCGTCCGAAATCAAATCGAACTGGGCGTTAATCGACGGTGTGGCTTAGTGGCGGAAATGAGCGGGCCGGGCTACTTTGCCCGTTGTCTGTACAGTACAGTACAGTCACGGTACAGTGTATTCATCCCGACGATCGCTTAACCCACCACTTTCCTTCTTTTGCCGCATTACTCCCGTAAATTTTCCTCGTCGCTAGACGTCGACCCTCCACTCCTTTAGTCTGCAAACTCGCTCTCTTGTCCGTCACGCTGTCCGAAATTCAGCCAGCCCATTTCGTTGCACTTCAAATTCGATGCTCTACCTTACACGAGACGACTTCCCCATCTGTATGCCCGCAGCTGTTCACGCTTGAAGTACTTCTACTTATTTCCTTTTGCCATCAGTCGTCCCATTTGGCGTCATCGGGTCAGTCCTCAACTCACTTGTCAGCCTCCTTGGTTCTCATACTCAACCTGACTACCGTTGCAGATTCTACCGCTACCTTTGGTACTTAATTCGCATCTCTGCCTCTTTCGCATATCGACCCGTGCCTCTTCCCGAGAATCCTACTTATATTGCCTCCGAGGATGTTACCATTATAGTCCCTACCATCGACGCTGGTGAGGAATTCAAAGAGGCTGCTCACAGTTGGCTCGTCGGCAAACCCAAGGAGATTATCATTGTCACAGAAGAGAGGATGCTTGGTCCTTTGCAAGAACTTGCCCATGCCGTCGACCCCGAACGTATACGTGTCTTGACAGTTCCTTACGCGAATAAGCGTCTCCAAATGTCCCACGGCATCAAGAACACGACAACTGACATAATCGTATTTGCTGACGACGACGCCATCTGGCCACCAACGCTCCTTCCATATGTCTTGGCGTGCTTCGAAGACCAGAAGGTCGGCGGCGTTGGCACGTCTCAGCGTGTCAAGGCCGTTGGCGACCGCATGACCGTATGGGAAGTCCTCGCCGCATTCCGTCTCACTATCCGTAATATCGAGATCTCTTCGTCGACACACATCGACGGTGGCATCCCGTGTCTGTCCGGGCGAACAGCAGCGTATCGCACTGTCATCTTGAAGGACCCCGAGTTTCTGTACGGCTTCACGCATGATTATTGGCTCGGCAAATATCAGCTCAACTCGGGTGATGACAAGTTTCTCACGCGTTGGATGGTCAGCCACGGGTGGAGTACCTATGTGCAGTGCTGCAGGGAAGCGGAACTGCTAAGTACAATGAAACCTAACTGGCGCTTTCTGAAGCAAGTGCTTCGATGGACTAGGAACACCTGGCGGTCCGATCTGCGATCACTTTTCATGGAACGGCACATCTGGACCATACACCCATATGTAGCATACACGATGGTATACCTCTACATCTTCTTTCATTTGTTGCAGCACTGACAGTTTCGCTTCTCATAGGTTGACAAATTGTTCAACCCCTTCACTCTCCTCGTTGGCCCTGTTCTTGTTTCATACGTTGTTTACAAGAGTACGATACCAAAGGACAACGGTGGCTTCCATTTGCCGTGGTGGTGTGTATCCGTCATATCAGGATCTTCAGCGGGCGTGCAGCTAAATGCCACCAGGAATGTGATCGCCAGTTACGTTGTCTGGCTCACCGCCACGCGAACGGCCAAGCTTCTCCCGCATCTCTGGGATCGCCCTCAAGATATTATTTACGTCCCCGCATTCATTTTATTCGGGTACTACTTCGCAGTCATGAAGTTATATGCATTGTTTACTCTTCATGAGGTCCGAGAAATGGTCAACCTTGCTTGGCGTGGCATACTCAATACTTTTTTTGGTCTAGACTGGTTGGGGTACTCGTGCCGGTATTGGCGACCCTACCGCAGCGACAGCAGCTGCAGACGCCCGTTCGCCAGGCATGACTGATGACAAAGTGAGACAGGCGCCATATCATGACCTGGTATCACCAGGGATGCAACACCCTCAGCAACCTATAGAGATGCAAATCAGCCATGGGCGATGATTACATGTTCGTTCTGCCAGTGCCCATATTTGCGGCGAGAGCAAGTATTACTAGTTGTTGTTTGTTTCCCTATCGCATATAACCATGTTGCATGGTTGCTGTCATCTACATCGATTTCCGTCGTTTAGTCCGCTACTGGCTAGCATTACCTGTATCATCAGCTCCAAATCTGTGCGCCAAGAGCTGTGTGGGTTTCACCCTCGCTAGCGTGACTGATCCGCCCGCAAATACACATGAGGGGTTAAGAGAGGTATTATACCGGATTGGAAGAGTTTGGAAGGGTGTAGAAGGCTCGCGAAAGATCAAAAGATAACACCGACTTGACTGGGTTATAAAATAAAATATAATATAACTAACGCGAGCTACACGCGTAGATTGTCCCCTTGCCCTACCACCTCTTTTTTTCTTTCACGATCCCCCGATATCCCCAATGTCCGTCGTCGGTATTGATTTTGGCACTCTTCACAGTAAAGTATGTCAACCATACCCAACTCTATTTCTTACTACTATTTATACCTTTCGCGTAAATCTAGATCGGTGTCGCAAGACATAGAGGTATCGATATTATAACGAATGAAGTCTCGAACCGTGCAACACCGTGAGCACTCTCGCGTCATATCCGTCCCTTCGGCCACCTTTGATCGCCGATTTACAGCTCGCTTGTTTCGTTTGGCCCTAAACAACGCGCGCTCGGCGAACCGGCGAAGACCCAGGAGATCTCAAACTTTCGCAACACAGCCGGCTCATTGAAACGTCTCCTAGGCCGGACGGTGAACGATGTCGAGATCCAGCAGGTCGAGAAGAAATTCACGCATGTCAACCTGGTTGATGTAGGTGGTTCTGTGGGCGTCCAGGTGGGTACCCTCCTCGCCCCACCCGTCGGCTTCGATTCACATTCGGCGTATATAGGTCACCTACCTAGGCGAACAGGCCACGTTCTCCGCCACGCAGCTGGTGGGCATGTACTTCGCCAGGCTGCGTGACATCGCCGCGAACGAACTCAAAACGGGCGTGTCGGACGTCGTCATTGCTATCCCTGGCTGGTACGCCGACGTGCAAAGACGAGCACTGCTGAATGCCGCTGCCATCGCGGGTTTAAACCCCCTTCGATTGATTCCCGACCACACCGCCGTCGCGTTCGGATACGGTATCACCAAGTCCGACCTTCCCGACGCCGATAACCCGCGGCACGTCGTCTTTGTAGATATCGGTCACTCGACCATGTCTGTCGTTGTCGTGGCTTTCTCAAAGGGTCAGCTGACCGTCAAGAGCACCGCGTACGACACGCACCTGGGCGGCCGCGACATCGACTATGCTCTCGTCCGGCACTTTGCGGAGGAGTTTAAGACCAAGTACAAGATCGACGTGCTTTCGAATCCCAAGGCAACTTTCCGGCTGTATGCCTCTGCGGAGAAGCTCAAGAAGATCCTTTCGGCAAACGCTGAGGCGCCACTCAGCGTCGAATCCATCATGAACGACGTTGATGCCTCTTCAAAACTCACGCGGGACCAGTATGAGCAGCTTATCGCGGATGTTCTTGACCGCATCCCTGGGCCACTTCACCGCGCTCTGAAGGAATCTGGTCTGACCATCGAACAGGTCGACGCGATCGAGCTGGTCGGAGGTTCGACGCGTGTGCCTGCGGTCCGTGCCAAGATCCAATCTGTATTCCCTGGCAAGTCGCTTTCGACGACACTCAACCAGGACGAGGCGTGCGCTCGTGGGTGTACTTTTGCGTGTGCGACCCTTTCACCCGTTTTCCGCGTCCGCGATTTCGCGATCCACGACGCCGCCGCCTATCCCATCAAGGTACGCTGGGAGAAGTCCCCCGTTGACGAGGAGGAAGAAGACACGGAGCTGGTCGTTTTCCCCCGTGGTAACGGCATACCATCGACCAAAGTTCTCACCTTCTACCGCAAGGCACCGTTCGACATCGAGGCGGTGTACGCTGACCCTGCTGCACTCCCGGGGTCCATCAATCCCTGGGTCGGGCACCTCACTGTAAAAGACGTTGGCCCGTCCTCAACAGGCGACTACTCCACCGTTCGCGTCAAGGCGCGCCTGAATCTGCACGGAATTCTGTCTTTCGAATCGGTCTATACAGAAGAAGTTGAAGAGAAAGAGGAAATGCAAGTCGATGGCGAGTCGTCGGAGCCACCAAAAAAGAAAAAGGTTGTTAAGAAGAACCCTGTGGCCTACGTCGCTGGCTATGGAGGAATAGACTCATCTATGGTAGACAACTACAAGGAGAAAGAGCTCACAATGCATGCAAACGACAAGCTAGTACAGGATACCGAGGTGCGTTGCTTGCATTCTGCCGGTCCATGATTGTATCTCAAATCTGCCATAGGAACGCAAGAATGCTCTTGAGGAATACATCTACGATATGCGCTCAAAGCTCGAGGACCGCTACGCAGCCTTTGTCCAGCCTCAGGAAAAGGAAGCATTGCTTGTAGAATTGTCGAACGATGAAGACTGGCTCTACTCTGAGGAAGGTGAAGACGCTACAAAGTCTGCCTACGTTACCCGCATCGATGCAGCCAAGAAGCTCGGCGACCCCATTACGACACGCTGGCGCGAGGCTGAGGAGCGACCGAGAGTTGCAGCTCAGCTGCGCGAAACGATCAATCAGTACATCTCGTCAGCGACCTCGACAGAAGAGCGGTTCGCGCACATCGATGAGAAGGACAAACAATCCATCGTCGAGAGAGCCGCGACGATCCAAAAGTGGTTGGAGGACCAGTCCGTGCGGCAGTCCGAACGCCCGAAGAACGTCGATCCTGTGCTGGTCGCCGCCGAGATATCGAAGAAACGGGACGAGCTCATCTACTTTGCGACGCCCATTCTCACGCGGCCGAAGCCTAAACCCCCGAAGGCCGATGGTGCGGAGACACCGCGTAGCGGCGCGGAAACGCCCAACCCCCCGCCAAAGGGAGAGACGCCGCAACCGGAGCTGAAGACGGAGGAAGGGCAGGGGCCGCCCGAGATGGACGTGGATTAGAGAGTGGCTCGTTCCGGAAGATGCTGTATCTTTGTCCTCGCGTCGTGTAGTGATATTTCATCGTCAGCAGCAACAGCAGCAGCAGTCGTCATTAGTTTACTCGTAGAAAAAATCATGTGTCCTGTGGAATAGATCCCCAACACGGATGGTAGATTGATAGATTGTATTGTTTAGGATTTCGGTGAGGCGGAGAACGTGCGCTGGAGATTTTGTTGCTGATTGGTGTGTCGCAAGTAGAAGTAAGCCCCGAGGCGGAGGGAAAATGCTGTGGGCATTCGCTCCGGCCTTTGGACATCGACTGAGATTGTGGCATTTGAGCGGTGTGGCGAGCGTTCGGAGAGGCGAGTACAGGCCGCCGACAAGTAGGCATATCAAACACACATGAATGTTCAATTTCTATATTAAATAGATTCAGTACCAAGAGTCCCACATTCGTTCGACAAGCGAACGGCAGCCTCGTGGCACAATGCCCATGTTATGTTCTGTTCTCTCTCTGACCCAAAAAGAGCTTGTTTCGTCACCACTTGTTACTAAGCCAGAGATACAAATTACATCTGAGATGCCCTCCTCACGCGGTCTTGTTCCTCAAGGACGGCGGGAAACGGCCGTCGACGATCGTGTCCGGGATCGGGATCGAGTAGTTGCCGAAGCAGTCAAACTGGTAGTCCACCTCCGCGATCCGCTCCTGCGTCCCCTTGATGTACGTCGCCAGATCGCACAGCCCGTTCTCGTTGGGCGGGCACCCCTTGACGCCGGTCAGCGGGACGACCGCGTCGTTGAGGATCCAGCGGATGTGCGTCGGGGTGGTGGTGGAGGCGGGGCAGGAGAGCAGCTGCGCGACGAGGTTCGTGGCGAACGGCGCAATGTGGCTGATGATCCATTTCTGTGTGGAGAGGGATCACGAGGGTGCGGTGAGCATGGGTCCCCGTCCATTATTGGCACAGATAGAGGGCAGTTCACAGACGTACCCGATCCCGTTGTATGTGGTCAGTAGGCAGAGGGCCGCCTGAAGCTAGGCTAGTCAGGTTCAGGGCCACAGCAACTACAAAATAGGGGAGCGTCAAATCATCACCACGGCCAAAGCGAAGCGACGGAGTCTAGCCTGACCAGCAGTGACTATGGTGTCGTGACTGGCATCAACGAAAATCGGCTGCTTGAACGGGAAAAGGATGTTGCTGGAAACGATAGTGGAATTCACCGAGGTGTCAAACTTCGTGATGCGTGTCTGAGTGAGCCGCGAGATGACCTCCGAGACGTAACCGATACCCTGCGCGGCAACGGCAGGGTTCCCAGGCCCATTGCCGTAGTAAAATGAGAGGTCTTGCGTTGAGGGTCAGAATCTGACGTGAGTGCGTACAAATGCGGCGCACCGGTGAGATACTCAAATGACTCCCACTCTGACTGGGTGAACAAGTGGCAGAAGCGGGAAAAACCAAGCGCAACAGACTGTATCATGTCATCAACCACAGCACTCGGTTTAGACATTGTTAGCCAACTTGGACTTACCTCGTAAGCACAAGTTTGCTGCATGGCAATAATATCGGTGGCTGTAAGATTCACACCACTGATAAACTGTTGAAGCCTCTGTATTATCGGAGGGGTGTAGATTGCAGCCCATTTCGTGGCCTGGGTCGTGCCAAAATCTGCAATTGCGTTGTTCGCGTTTGGGCACTGGTCGTAAGCGGCGAGGGTGCTGTTGAAACCAGATGCTTCAACCTCAATGAGCTGATGGTAGCTCGTCGAGAATTTCTGGACACCGAAGAAACCGGCCGCGAATTGTAAACTATGTAACAAGCTGAGTCTGCGCGCATTGCAATGGGGGTGTTTTATAAGTCACGCACGCAGAATCGATCATGCGTTCTGCACAACTACACGTTAGGCAAAAATGCTTTGTGTAAGGTTGACGAGAGACGCAAACCTTCCGAAGTTGTGCGCCACACAGGAAGGTCCTTGGCCTCCTTCAAAAGATCTCCATACCGGATCCGAGTATTGACACCAAGTTCGTACCTGCGCTCGGGAGTTAGGAGAACGACACGTAAGGGCAATAGTTGAACGGACAACTGCTGACGCCCGAGAGGCGTCAATATCTCGGCGCCAAGTTTGTAGGTCCATGTATTGAGGAATTCCAACGGGCCGCTAGCAGAAAAGCCGGCATTGGTATTCGATGCCGAGTTAAGT
>QLOS01002771.1:0-14783 GCA_003313725.1 Russula sp. MG48 | reverse complement strand
ATATCAGCTTGGTGATAACACAGCTTGCTTTTCGTCTTGTGTCCGATCTCATCTTGTTCACGTGTGACTCAAAGCACTTGATAGTCGAACTTAGTAGCAACCACTAAGCTCGCCTACCACGTGCTACTCTCACCCCTCGTGTCGAAGTCGACTTGTCGTTGACTTCTCTTGCTTGGCTTGAAACAGACGCCCCATGCATGGCGTAACACCAGCTATGTCCACACCGCCCTACTCAGCTAAGGCTCAGAGTCAGCTTCCTCGGTTCCTCCAAGGGTCCAAGACACTGGCCCTGTTGCATGCTTCCTCACTCCCCCTAACGGCGCTGACGTGGCGCCTGCACTAGCAAGCTACCTGCATGCAGCACTAATGTGGTGACTCTGGTGAGTAGCAATTAGCAACCTGTGTTGTCCCCAGTATCTAACGCATCATTAACACATCAGTAACGCATCGTTAATTGCTAATGCACCATTAACATCATTATCACACCATTAATTCGCTAACGCATCATTAACACATCATTGATGCGTCGTTAATGTGTCGTTAATTCACTGACGCATTGTTTACTAGTACATGTAGGTTGGTACTTTGGATTACTTCTCTCGATACTGTCTCCACCAATGTGTATGTGTTGCCACTCTACCCTCCTCACATTGCCATCCCTCATACACTGAACTATCCAGAGGGAACCCTGTTCACTACGTCTGCTTTTCGACGGCCACCATGATCGCATCCCTCATTATCTTCCAAGGCCTCAACACCGGTAACCCAGTGAACACCCTGTCCCTCATCGTAGGCTTTATCACCATCTTCATCAGCATGCACCTCAAGCTCTTGTGCTCGGCTTGCGGAGTCTGCGCAAGGAGGACAGGGAGGATGACAAACCGGAGGCAGTGATGGAGTGGACGCAGCTGCACGTGGAGGAGGGGCGCTCGCCCAGTCACACAGGCTTGCCTACGGGGATGCCATGTGATGGCGGTCATAGTACTGCTACCGCCAAGGGCCTTTGTCTGCACCCGGGTATGTACAGGCTGCAACGATGACGCTGCTCCACTGCCTGCTCCCACTTATATGGACTTATATGGACGTTATGAGGTCAAATTTTGCAAGCTTGTCTGGTGTAATGGTAAAACTGTTGGTTATTGTCTAAGTAATCATGTGAATGGGCTGAGGGTTCGAATCTCGTTTTGATAAATTTATATTATTGTTGCATGATTATGTAACATCTCATCACATTTTGTCACATGTCATATTTCGAATGAGCCCGAGCCCTACCTTACGTCGTCCGTCTCCCATGATGTCGTTTCCCACATGTGCTGACAGGTTTTGCTTCTGTCCACATCGACCGACCCTGCCCGCCACCCACGCACCCACAGACTAATGACCAGGTGACGGTTGGGTCTACTGGAGTGATTCTCGAGTACAATGTCGGCATCAAGTGCGCGACGATTACGCCGCACGAGGCGCGCGTGAAAGAGTTCAACCTGAAGCGGACTCAGGGCCGATGTGGCACTTGCCGAAGGACATGGTACGCATCAGGGAGGCAGCGCGGTGTGCCGCGCTGCCTCCCTTTCCTGTCTTGTGGTTTTCATTTCCCGTCTGACGCGACTTCTTCCCTTCCCTCGCCCGCAGATCTGCAACATCCTCGGTGGCACCGTCTTCCATGAGCCAATCATCCTCGAGCGCATTCCGCGGCCCGTCCTGGATAGGCCAAACCCATCCTTATCGGCCGCCACGCGTTCGGCGATCAGTACTGTGCGACGGACTTTGTTGCACCTGGCCCGGGGAAGCTCCAGCTCATGTATACGTCCCAGGGCAGCGGCGACCCGACCACGCTGAACGTGTACGATTTCAAAGGTAAAGGAATCACCCTCGCGATGTATAACACTGATGATGTCAGTCCCGTCGCCTTTTTACTTGTGGAGATGCCGTTGACAGCTTGACGGTGGGCAGTCGATCGCGTCGATATTTGCGTGGACACATGGCCTGCTGCATTGCGCGAACTTGGACGGAAACGAGGAGCTAAAAGGGTTTATTCGCGCCTTGGAAAGGCGTGTGTGGAGGAGGCATCACCACCCGGCCCATTACGCAGCGCGCTGTAGAACCACATGTGTCCCCCCCATCTCAAAACTTACGTACTGGGATGCGCCCTACGGTGGCATCATTGGATCAAGAATGCACAAACGGACACATAACACTTTAGGCTTAGAATACAAGTATTACTTTTGTTTCGAATACAGTCCCGTTGCCCGTAATACGGCCGTGAAACTGCCCGTACCCGTACCGTTTGAGTTCATGGTACAATAGTATACGGTTCAGAGACAGGATGGGTAGACCCGTCCTGTCCCGTCAAACACACGGCCGTACCCGTAATACGGTACGGTGCGCAGCCCTAATCTAATCTGAGTCAGGTTGTCGTCATATCCCAACATTCCTTGACAGAAAAAAACCACTATTGTAATAAGGATGTCTACTAGAGCACATATACAAAGTTTGAGCCCATTTCGGTGAAGATAATTGAAGTAGTCAAAAGAGGGGCCCGGTCGAACTAAGGGGGTTATGCAGCAGCTTGGGCGTGGGATGTATGGCTGTAGTCGCATGAGGTAGGATGTTATGTAAGAGGCCCAAGAAGCAGAGATTTGAAGTGGGTGATCGGCCCGACGTCTTGGAGGAAATACCGATGAAGCCACTGGCAAGGGCCTAGTGCTCAGCGCTTAATGAAACCACTTCTGGCTTACCAGTCGCCTCCTGTCGTTGAGTGAGGCAACATCATGATGTTCACTCATCTTCAGACCATGGTAACACATTCCGAACACGATACTACGCCTTACAACAAAATTCTAACCTGTAACACCTGTTTTCTGCAGTGACTGATCGGAAGTTAGTCGTGTACAGCATTAACAAAAATTCGCATAAAAACATCCCAGCTCTCTTACTGTGGGTATTCGACAAGAACTATAAACACTACATTTCACGTTCACCCTGTATATACTCTGATAATAGCTGCATGGTATCCCGATGTCCTCTCTCTGACGCAACTTGGAACGGGGTCTTGCCTTTCTTATTCTGAACATGAATATTGGCGCCATGCTGAAGCAGTAGCCGTACGGCCCTGAGGTTTCTATAGATTGATGCGAGAAGCAGTGGAGTCGAGTGATTCTCATCCTGAGCGACTATATGCACACCTCGGTCCGGTAAGAACTGCATCATGTCGTGATATCCTCCCTCCGACACAGGATGTAGTGGCGTCTCGCTATTGTTGTTCCAGACTTGGACATTTGCACCACCTCCAACGAGAAGCCTCGCAGCCTCGACGTTCCATTGGGATAATGCGAGATGTAGTGGAGTCGAGTGATTGTTATCCTGCGCATGTACATCCGCACCTCGGTCCAGTAATAACCGCACGGTATTGTCATGTCCACCCTTCGACGCGAGGTGAAGTGGTGTCTGGCCGTTGTTGTCCCGCAATTGGACATTTGCACCACATTCAATGAGAAGCTTCGCGGTCTCAATGTCCCATTCGGATGATGCGAGATGCAGTGGAGTAGAGTGATTGTCATCCTGTGCGTCCACATCCGCACCTCGGTCCAGTAATAACCGCATGGTGTCGTGACATCCTCCCTCCGACGCGAGGTGCAGTGGCGTCTGGCCGTTGTTGTTCCTCACTCGGACATTTGCACCACATTCAACGAGAAGCTTCGCGGCCTTGACGTTCCATTGAGATAATGCGAGATGTAGTGGAGTCGAGTGATTGTTATCCTGCGCATGTACATCCGCACCTCGGGCCAGTAATAACCGCATGGTGTTGTCATATCCGCCCTTAGACGCGAGGTGCAGTGGCGTCTCGCCGTTGTTGTTCCGCACGCGGATATTTGCACCACATTCAACGAGAAGCTTCGCGGCCTCGATGTCCCATTCGGATGATGCGAGATGTAGTGGAGTCGAGTGATTGTCATCTTGTGCGTCCACATCCGCACCTTGGACCAGTAATAACCGCATGGTGTCGTCATATCCGCCCTTCGACGCGAGGTGTAGTGGCGTTTGGCCGTTGTTGTTCCGCACTTGAACATTTGCACCACATTTAATGAGAAGCTTCGCGGCCTCGACATTCCGTTGGGATGATGCAAGATGTAGTGGAGTCGAGTGATTGTTATCCTGCGCGTCCACATCCGCACCTTGGTCCAGTAATAACCACATCATGTCGTGACATCCGCTCTCCAACGCGAGGTGTAATGGCGTCTCGCCGTTGTTGTTCCGCACTTGGAGATTTGCACCATATTCAACGAGAAGCTTCACAGCCTCGATGTCCCATTCGGGTGATGCGAGATGCAGTGGAGTCGAGTGATCGGCATCCTGCGCGTCCACATCCGCACCTCGGTCCAGTAATAACCGCATCATGTCGTGACATTCGCGCTCCGACGCGAGGTGTAGTGGCGTCTCGCCATTGTGGTTCCGCACTTGGACATTTGCACAACATTCAACGAGAAGCTCCGCGACCCCGATGTTCTGTTGGGATAATGCGAGATGTAGTGGAGTCGAGTGATTGTCATCCTGTGCGTCCACATCTGCACCTCGGTCCAGTAATAACTGGACGGTGTCGTGATATCCGCCCTCTGACGCGAGGTGTAGTGGCGTCTCGCCGTTGTTGTTCCGCACTTGGACATTTGCACCACGTTCCACGAGAAGCTTCACGGCATTGAAGTAATATTGGGACGATGCGAGATGCAGTGGAGTAGAGTGATTGTCATCCTGCGCATGTACATTCGCGCCTCGGGCCAGTAATGACCACATGGTGTCGTGACATCCGCCCTCCGACGCGAGGTGTAGTGGCGTCTGGCCGTTGTTATTCCGCACCTGGACATTTGCACCGCATTCAATGAGAAGCTTCGCGGCCTCGACGTTCCATCGGGATGCGATATGCAGTGGAGTCGAATGATTGTCATCCTGCGCGTCCACATCCGCACCTCGATCCAGTAATAACCGCATGATATCGTCATATCCGCGCTTCGACGCAAGGTGTAGTGGCATCTCGCCGTTGTTGTTCCGCACTTGGACATTTGCACCACATTCAATGAGAAGCCTCGCTGCCTCAACCACGCATTGGGATACTGCGAGATGCAGTGGGGTCGAGTGATTGTCATCCTGCGCGTCCACATCCGCACCTCGGTCCAGTAATAGCCGCATGATGTCATGATATCCGCGCTTCGACGCGAGATGTAGTGGCGTCTGGCTCTCGATGCCACGAACGTCCATGTCCACACAGTGCGCAAGTAGTAGCTTTGAGACCTCGGCGTCACCTTTGTCCACCACAACGTGTAGTGCTGTACCGCAATCACCACCCTGGGCGCTTACATCTTGTGGACGCTTTGAAAGGATATGTTGTACTAAGCCGTAGAATCCAAATTTCGCAGCGTGGTATAACGGAACCGTTTTTAGTCGTTCCGCCCTCTTCTCCGATATTCCTATGCGAAACCGGGTATTAAGCGCCCAGAGCCATGCAGCAAAGTGTGGTTTCTCTGCGTCAAGGAGATAGTCGACCGCGTCTGGTATCTGCGTTAACACGCTCTCGAACTCCACATGCTTGCTGAAGTTTTTGGCGGCATAGTCAGCTAGAGGGAAGCTCTTGATAGTCTCCGTGCTGATAGAGTAGTCCAACCGAAACAAGACAGCAAGGCAAGCTTGCGCCATGACAGTGTGCGCAGGCTCGGGGCGAATATGATAATGCGACGGATCCCCCTTTGCTTCTGCAAGGCGTTCCGAGGTGAGGAATTCTTTGACAGAAAAGTGGGAAAACTGAACGAGTCGCCCGACGCCTCGCCGGGAAGATGATAGCCATTCGGATTCCGGGATAATGGCAATTAGGCTGGAGCATGCCAACAGAACGGCTTGCTCTTGATCCCCCCAGCGTGAGTCAACGTTCAACTTCGGAATGTCCGAGGTGAAATCAATGGCAAGTACTTCTGCGAGTTCCTCAACACGAAGCGGGCGAACTGCCACGGTGAGGCATTGCAACAGTCGATGTGCGTCATCTCTGTTTTGCTTGGGGATTTCTCGTAGTATCCGCTCATAAGTCGCTTCAAGACTTTCGGGCAATTCGTCAAGGGTACGTCGCAAATTTCGCGCAAAACAGCGGCGAAGGATTTCAACTTGACAATGAACCCAGCGAAACCTGTCTCACACTATGAGAACGTATTACAAGTAAGGCAACGACGTCCCCACATTCCACCGGCTCTGCGTGAGAGTGTCGTGATGACCAAGTTTTTGTCTTCTTCCCGCCATCCCCTCATGTTTAGCTCCGGATCTGAGGAAACAACTGAGGTGACGTAATTGACAATATCTTCAATTTGTCCTTTTTGCTGGTGGAGGGATAACGAGATACGTGCCAAAGGCCGGAGGACAGTGCGGATGTCCATCTCGTCCCTACTAGTGACACATAGTCGCAAATTCGGAAGCTGTAATTCCACGAGTTCTTTCACAAGGTTCAGAACCTTTCGACGCGATGATGGTACCCCATGAGTGACTGGGCATTCATCAAGAGCATCGACAACAAGATAAATCGGGACTTGTCCTGAGATCGTGAGCATATCTTTGAGGCATTGTTTCAGCACATCATCGCTGGGTTGCCTAGAGCCGTTATGATATGTCGAGTACAAGTGGAGAAGAATGTCGAAGTAAGGCCCAGACTGATCGCAGAGCTGGTCAACGAGGGAGGAGAGTAAAGCACGAGAATCCTGTTTTCCTGCGTCCTTAAAGTCAAAGAAAAAATAGGCCATGCGCGCTGACCCGGTATTGGCGACGCCTTCAATGTTCCGAATGATCGCAGAGCTGATTAATATTAGATAGTATAAGCTACCCTGGTCAAAACAAGATAGGGTGGGGACGGGGGTGTACCTAAGAACACTCTTTCCAGAGCCCGCTATCGGACCAGAGGTCTATTAGCGAAGAGTGACGGCACAGGGGGAGAGCAAACGTACGCATTCCGTGGACCCACAAGAGGGATCCGGATTGCTTCCAATCCGTGAACACGGGACCTTTAGTAAACCATCCTGCGGTGCCTTTGTGGTGGAGACTACATGCGGTGTTGTAGTTTACGGATGGATCTGGAGGGGAGAGCCATTGTCTAAGCTTCTGTCGCAAGTCATTCCCTGTAAGGGCGTTTGAGCGTCGACAGCAAATGACGGGGATGTTACGAAATCACGAACGGTTCTTATCGTCGACGTCGCTTGCCATCTGTTGGAGCATTGCTCCCATTTGTTCGCCAACTGGACGCGAAAAATGTTAAGTTGGCGTTGATGACTATCTGAACACGATTTGCGTACCATCAAGAAGTCTATCCGCTTTTTCGTCTACGACTTGCACCCCACACCCAACGGCCGTTACGTTGTCATCGACGCGGTGGGTAGTCTTCAGATTTTGTGCAACCGCCATCCGAACCTCGTCTTGCGTCAGTCTGTCCAGACGACCCAGTGCGTCCTCAATATCAGTCTTTCCCATAAGCTTCTTCACAAACTTTTCTGAAAAGGAGTAAGCTACGAGGTTGGGTCTCCCACGAGGGATCAACTCACTCCCTCTGCCCTGCGTAATATCCTTCGTTGCGATAGCAAGGATCGAAAGCACCTCAGCCATGATGTTCACAATGACGTCTGTCATTTCGTCACTCAGCGAGACATGAGTGTAGGTCTCGAGGCGTGTGAGGAAGGTTTCCACTCGTCTAAATACATCAACGAGTACGTCTTGGCTAGCGGCAACATCCTTAGCCGCCTGAGAGACTTGGGCGTCAAATTCCCCGCGACGAAGGATAAGATACTCACCAGGAGTAGGACGCCAACTCCAGTAAAGACTACTTTCCCGGGTGAGAATACCTGTAAAATAAGATCAGAGGGTTATTCCTGAACGAGCCTTGTTAAGTTTCCTGCGACGTACCAGGCCCACACCCTCGCCAAGAGTCGCAGAAAATGCATATAGAACATTCACGATTGGGGTGAGCCACCTTTTCAGTCCGTCATCGCCGCTGCCATGTTGACTAAACCCGAGATTAGGATCTCGAAGCTTGTTGAGGATTTCTTCGGGAGAGTCGCAGGCATTAATGTAACGAAATAGTGGATGTAATAGGAGGTTGTTCTCGGTCTTCTTCGTGTACGCCTTCAAGGCCTTATCGAGAATTGATCGAAAGCGCTCGGATGGGTCGGTGGTAGAGGGAGTTCGGGGCATAGTAGCCTATTAGTAGGGTATAATGGGATAGGAGGATAACAGGGAATGAAGGAAAGTCATATACTGGCCCCATGTATTAGGGCAGGGCCTCGTTCGAGAAAACTAGCCAGAGCCTTCACGTTACGGGAACTCGGCGTACTAGTATCTGCTCTCAGGCAGGTATCACGAGGTCAATCACCTGCCGATGCCGTCCATGGAAGGAAAACTCATTTACAGTACAGTACAGTCTTCCGCGCACGACTGCTCTGCCATGCTGAGCATGTTATCCACATACAGTATTCGAGCGAGCACCCACAGGCGTGCCATGCTGAAGCAACCTTTGAGGCCACTGCATACGAAGCGTCCCTTGCGCCCGATGTACTCCGAACGTTCTAAATGAACGGGTTACTGCGGTAGACAGCACATACAAAGGGACCCTGCCGTCCCGTGGGTCATGGTCGTTGCAACAGTTTCGCAGATAAGCGGTCCCCTAGAATGTGACGCTTTGTTCTCATGAAGTTCCCAGAACAAGCGATCACTGGCAGAGCATACGGCTTATGTAACCACTTTAACTGGGCGCTGGAGTTTGCGCCTGAGTCTGAGTCAGCGAGCTCAGTCAGCACAGAATCCACTCGAATCCACTTGTCAGAATCCACTCGACTCAACAGAAAAAGGAAATCAACTCTGCTCTGGCGACAAGATAATTTGTCAACTTCTCTTTGCAGGCGCTTCAATCATGATGCATGATGATGCATATTCGGTTCTGTATGACAAGCCCCCACATCCACATCCACTTTCTGACCTCTGCTCTCCGACAGAGTGAATCACTATTTAATCCTCATCCTATAACAAACCTCTTCCATACCGTGATATTCCTGCGCGACTCGGATGGCAACAGCCTTTCACGATACCTTGTTTGCGTACATCTTGCGCTCGGCATTTGGATCGCGAGCATTCCCTTACCCGGATGAGAAGGTGCTACCGACAATCTGGAAAGAGAAGCTGACTTCGCCCCGCGATTCAATCCACCCTGAGCCTGATGACGTTCCAAGTCTCGATGCGACCTCAGTCCTTTCAGGGGCGACTGCCATTGCAAGTACTCCAGGCGGGGTAGACCTAGAAAAAGGGCAGGATCCTTTACTAGTCGACTGGTACGGGCCCACAGATCCAGATGTGAGTTGTTGGTGTGGGATTTTTGTTCGCTCTTACTTACAAGTTAACGGAGGATATATAGAAAAGTTAAATTCGATGTCATCAGGGGGACCAAGATGAGTGCGGCCACAGTTTGCTATTTCCGTCCCAGCCCAGTGCAGATGATGAAATTGTTATTGCGCGTACGTCTTTTCTTTGATGCACGAATGAGCGTATTCAGAGTCAGACGTACTACTGTAGCCCCGTTATTACCAGGTCTTCCATTAGTTATTGAGCAACCGGTTTGGAATTCTCAATTTTGCCATGTCTTCTCGTTCGTAGTACAGCAAGCCCAATCAACGAAGTATACCACACACAGAGGAAGCTCACGCGATGAAGAAGGTCCATCAGCGCCGGCTTCCAAATGCAGCCTTTCAGCCGATGACGTCTATCAGATTCTTTGCGAATGTCCCATTAGAGAACACATCCTACCACCGCAACCTCACAACAGATATGGTCGCCCAAGAATGCCGCGTCGCTTGACTTGGATAGTGGAACCACGTACAGTGCCTTTAGACCATCCTCAACCGAGCTGCATTACATCCCCACTGCTCCAAGGTGTCCCGCGATCCCACTAGGAAACTGCCGATTGACCTCTTGATAATGGTCCTGCTCGTGTTTGAGCTCCAGGACAAAGCTTGTTGGCGTCACGGTTCCCGGATACTTTGCGTGCGCTATCCATGGTGGCACATAGCAAGCCAAAGATTTAAGGCAAAAATCAGAACACATAGGCTACAATCTGCAGGTCACCATGGACGTGAACCTACCTGAGAAGCAGCAGAGGAGAGGTGGTGCGTGCTCTTTCTCTTTGACGGCGGATGAGATACTCACATTCCGGAGATAGATTGTTTAACCCGCTCCCGACCTCCCACCACGATCTCAGCCCCTGCCCACACCGCTACCAGTGCGGGCGGCAAGTCCCCCCGAATGGATGCTGATTAGCTTGTCTCCCAAGAACTCACAATCACAACCATAGCCGTAGCCGTACCCATCCCGACGCCACGCCTTGTGGTGGTAGTCCGCCGTCGCCCTCCTCCGCCTCCATACCAGCACCAGAACCTCCTACCGCAGACATGTATACAATTCCCCGGTCCTAGTCTGCTCCCTCTTCCGCATCACACCCCTCGACGAAATGGGCCGCACTGTACTCCATGTTCAGCGGATTCGCTGCCCAACCACCTTCGAGGATTGTCCGCCTCGCTTTGATCCGTGCGACCAAAGATGCCTTACAAGTTGGACAGCAGCAGCAGCAGCACTTGTATGGGTCACATGCCGTCCCGACCGGCGCAAGCGCAGGTGCCCCGCCCAACGATGAGTACGAGCACCGACTTGTTAGTGACGCCCATGAGTAGCAGTGGCAGCAGTAGCTCAAGCAGAATGGGTGGAGGTCCTAGGGGCAGCGGTGGAGGCGGAGGCAGTGTCAGTGTTGCCAAAGAGGGGAAGAAAGTAGTAGCTGGCTGTGCCGTGGGTATGTGGCGGATTGTTATGTCCCAGTGCGGTTGTGCCTCTTTGCTTGTTGCTTGTTGCACACATTAGCGTATTCAGAGTTGGATGTCTCGTACTAGCACTGCTACTACCAAGTCTCCTGATTCTACGGCGATTGGCCGTAAAACCAATCTCATTTACTTGTTCATTACAGCAAGTACAGTCAAGATGTTTGATGTCGTAACGCCCAGAGACATCGAGGAGACGGCCTGGCAGGCGCCATCGTCCCATTCTGGGCAAAGCTATCGGGCATGACGCCGCCTCCTATCCGCTTCGACCTCGTTACTCACCCCCCTAACATGTCCGGTTGCTTGTCTTCCACTATGTATCTTCCCCTCATTGAAAGGCTTGGCCTACGTGCACCAGGCCATGAGTCGCGAAGCTCCCTGGCCTTATTCTCTTCACCGTGACTAACGGCAAATCAATAGAGCGCACCAGCATGAGCAAGATACGACACTCACCTTTCCACACCTCAACGATGACGTGCTTCTCAACGTATTCTATCTCTATTGACTAGACGTTCCGGATGAATATGATGAGGATGGCGAGCTCAATGGCGATTGGGGCGACCACCGTTGGTGGTACAAGTTGGCGCAGGTTTCAATTGCCGATGGTGGCGATATCTCATACTTGCGTCACCATCACAGCTGGATCTTCATCTTCTATGCATCTATGGTGTGCCTATAGCGGACATGTTGGCACATTCACTGCCTCTGCCACTCATCATCTGTTATGGGGATGAGGATTGCGAGCTGACTGCGAAAGATGAAGAGGGTATACTGCTCGCGCTCAGGCACAGCGATCGTGTGCATTATATTTACCTTGATTTACCATCCCCGAAATTGCGGAAGATCATGACAACTATGGATGAGCAATTCCCAATTCTGGAACGCACTGGTATGTTTATCGAGTCTTGGACCGAAGGCGATAGAAAGCTTGGGACTTCCCATAACATTTCAAGCACCCCATCTACGCCACCTACTGTGGCCCGCTGCCCTTCTAATTCCTGTAAACTGGGGATCATGTGGATGTCGAGTGAGGAATCAGAATTGGTGGTGGTTGATTACATAAGGGATGCTGGTGTCGCCTTGCCTTACGTCAACTGTGTCACAGTATCTGTATCCTAATCCTGCGTGTTCTCCCTATCTGTCTCCCGGGCCCTTCTGCGCGCCTGTGCCATCTCCCCTATTCCACCTGTGATCAAGCTGTGGCAAACGCCGAGTGGCAGGGTACGCCAGATCCGCGATGAAACTGCTTGTAAATTCTGGCCCTGGTGCGAGATATATATAGTATGGTCGCAGTAGCCTGAGCTTGCCATTGCCAGCAACGGAACGGAGAAGGACACCATTACTTCCTGGTAGAGCGGGAATAACTGAATCTCGTCGTGCAAGCTATCATAATGCTGGTGTGCAGTTGACTCTGACAACTTTGAATGACGGCGTCGCCAGTGCGTAAACTTGAAGGTGCATGGAGTAGCCGAAACTTAGTCGAATGCAGTGATTCGGATTCGAATCTGTCGATGCGTTTACTGTAAACTATGCGAAATTCGGTTCTCAGTTCAAGACCCCATTGGGATCAGGTGCAGCAGCTTGGGCGTGGACATCTGTGATCGCACGAGGTAGGAGGTTATGGAAGGCCCAGGAAGCTTAGCGCTCAGCGCTTAGTAGTGACTCAGAAACCACTTCTCGTTCATATACTCCGAGTCCATCATGATATGGCCGGCCAGTTGCCGCCTGTCGTTGATTGACTCATAGCCACTCGCCTTCGGACCCACCGTAATACATTCCGAGCTGGCTGCCACACCTTACAATAAAATTGTAGCCTACAACTCCTGTTTTCTGCAGTGACGGATTGAAAGTTAGTCGTGAACAGTATAACAAAAATTCACATAAAAACATACCAGCTCTCTTATTGTGGGTATTCGACAGGAATTATAAATACTACTCTAATAATAGGCGCATGATCTCCCGATTTCCTCTCGTCGACGCAATTTGGAAAGGGGTCCTGCCACTCTTATCCTGGACATGGATATTGACACTAAACTGAAGCAGTAGCCGTACGGCCTCGACCCCACATTGGGACGATGCGAGATGAAGTGGAGTCGAGTGGTCGTCATCCTGCACGTCTACATCTGCACCTCGATCCAGTAATAACCACATGATGTCGTCATATCCGCCCTTCGATGCAAGGTGGAGTGGTGTCTGGCCATTGTTGTTCCGCACTTCGACATTTACACCACATTCAACGAGAAGCTTCGCAGCCCTGACCTTCCCTTGGGACGATGCGAGATGCAGTGGAGTCGAGTGATTGTCATCCAGCGCGTGTACATCCGCACCTCGGTCCAGTAAGAACCGCATGGTGCCGTGATACCCGCCGTTCGACGCGAGGTGTAGTGGCGTCTGGCCGATGTTGTTCCGCACTTGGACATTTGCACCACGTTCAACAAGAAGCTTCGCGGCCTCGACGTTCGATTGGGATGATGCGAGATGTAGTGGAGTCGAGTGATTGTCATCCTGCGCGTGTACATCCGCACCTCGGTCTAGTAAGAACCGCATGGTGTCATCATATCCGCCCTTCGAAGCGAGGTGTAGTAGCGTTTGGGCGATGTTGTTCCGCACTTGGACACTTGCACCACATTCAACCAGAAGCCTCGCGGCCCCGACGTTCTGCTGGGATGATGCGAGATGTAGTGGAGTCGAGTGGTCGTCATCCTGCGCATCTACATCCGTACCTCGATCCAGTAAGAGCCGCATGGTGTCGTCATATCCACCCTTCGATGCGAGGTGTAGTGGCGTCTGGCCCTTGTTGTTCCGGACTTGAACATTTGCACCACATTCAACCAGAAGATTCGCGGCCCTGACCTTCCGTTGGGATGATGCGAGATGTAGTGGAGTCGAGTGATTGTCATCCTGCACATCTACATCTGCGCCTCGGTCCAGTAAGAACCGGACGGTGTCGTCATATCCGCCCTCAGACGCGACGTGTAGTGGCGTCTGGCCGGTGCCGTTCCGCACTTGGACATTTGCATCGCATTCAACGAGGAGCTTCACGGCCTCGACGTTCGATTGGGATGATGCGAGATGTAGTGGAGTCGAGTGATTGTCATCCTGCGCATGTACATCCACACCTCGGTCCAGTAAGAACTGCATGGTGTCGTCATATCCGCCCTTCGACGCGAGGTGTAGTGGCGTCTGGCCGATGTTGTTCCGCATTTGGACACTTGCACCACGTTCAACGAGAAGCTTCGTGGCCCTAACGTTCTGCTGAGATGATGCGAGATGCAGTGGAGTCGAGTGATTGTCATCCTGTGTGTCCATGTCCGCACCTCGGTCCAGTAATAACAGCATGGTGCCACGATGTCCACCCTCCGACGCGACGTGTAGTGGTGTCTGGCCGTTGTAGTTCCGAACTTGAACATTTGCACCACATTCAACGAGAAGCTTCACGGCGTCGATGTTCAATTGGGATGATGCGAGATGTACTAGTGGAGTCGAGTAATTGTCATCCAGCGCGTGTACATCCGCACGTCGGTCCAGTAAGAACCGCATGGTGTCGTCATATCCACCCTTCGATGCGAGGTGTAGTGGCGTCTGGCCGATGTCGTTCTGCACTTGGAGGTTTGCACCACATTCAACGAGAAGCTTCGCGGCCTTGACGTTCCATTGGGATGATGCGAGATGCAGTGGAGTCGAGTGATTGTCATCCTGCGTGTCCACATTCGCACCTCGATCTAGTAATAGCCGCATGATGCTGTGATATCCGCTCTTCGACGCGAGGTGTAGTGGCGTCTGGCCGTTGTTGTCCCGCACTTGGGCATTTGCACCACATTTAATGAGAAGCTTCGTGGCCTCGACGTCCGATTGGGATGATGTGAGATGCAGTGGAGTCGAGTAATTGCCATCCTGCGCGTGTACATCCGC
>QLOS01002770.1:0-30708 GCA_003313725.1 Russula sp. MG48 | reverse complement strand
AGAAGCTCATGGACAAACGGAAGTGCTTCTACTGCAAAGAAGTAGGCCACCGAGTGTACCAGTGCAGCAAGAAGCCAAGGAGATGGGGGCCACCACCACCCAAAGCAAGGGTAGCAGAAATGGAAGCCACCTCCAGTATCGTGCCGGAGGACAGCGCCAGTCAAACGTCACAATCAGACCTTATTTCCCAGCTACATTCTATGAATGCCACAGAGCGCACTGCCATGTTTGATCAGATCATAGAAGAGGATCTGGATTTTTAAAGCAGCTTGATCTATCAGCCTGGGATCAAGCTTCGCAAATCTGTACCATGTATGTCTCGAACCGAAATAGTGTCAATGCCAATTTTACTTTTTCAAACATACATGGGAAGGCTGCAGAAAGAGCACTAGTGGACAGTGGTGCCACAGACAATTTCATCAACCAAAAAACTGCTAAACAACTTCGCCTCACCCCACATCTTCTCCCCCAACCACACCTCCTGTACAATGTGGATGGATCGGAAAACCGTAGCGGAAGAATAACCACCTACTGTGACCTTCTCATCAAGCAAGGAAGCAAGGAACATGCCCAACGATTCTATTGGGCCAATCTAGGATGAGACAGAACCATCCTAGGCTTCCCCTGGTTACACGCATTCAACCCTGCCATTAACTGGACAACGTGCACCATCCAGGGAGGACCAATCTTGTTGACAACAACGGGAAGGAAGGCCCCAGAACAACCCAAGACCCTGTTATGCTATGCCCAGATGCTAGGACACATGCTGGACGCTATGGGATGGGAAGAAGGAGACAGCCTCATCCTCCAGATCAACCGAACTAACATCGCCCAGGAATGGGCGATACAGGCACACCAAGGATGAAAGGCTCCCACAGCTGTGGATGTCCCGAGGGAATACGCACGACATTGGAGAGTCTTCTCAGAAGAAGAGGCACAGCGCTTCCCCCCAAGCCAAGAGGACGATCACGCGATCAACCTCAAGCCAGACGCCCCAGCAATGCTAGACTGTAAGGTCTACCCCCTCGACCCCAAAGAACTAATTGCCGCTGATGCCTGGATTAAAGAACAGCTCGACAAGGAGTACATCCAGCTATTGAAGTCTCCATATGCCGCACCATTCTTCTTCATCAAAAAGAAGGATGGATCCCTCCGCCCGGTCCAGGACTACCACACACTAAATAGCTGGACAATCCGAGATGTGTACCCCCTGCCTGACATTAACATCCTCACCAGAGACCTAGAAGGACGCACCCTCTTCACAAAGTTCGACATCCGCTGGGGATACCACAACGTACGCATCAAGGAAGGAGACCAATGGAAGGCGGCCTTCAAAATGCCACAAGGACTCTTCGAGCCCTGCGTCATGCTCTTCGGGCAGTGCAACGCCCCAAGCACCATCCAATGAGTCATGGACAGACTACTCCACCCACTAAAGCTCAAATACCCCAGGATGATTTTCGTCTACATGGACGACATCCTCATCGCCACACCCCTGGACCACGCCCTACACCGACAGATTGTCCACGAGCTCTTAGATGTCCTGGAAGAAGGATCATTCTTCCTCAAACCACAGAAATGCCTCTTCGAGCAACAAAGGGTCGAGTATTTGGGACTCGTAATCGATGGGGAATCACTATGCATCGAATCCAGCAAACTAAAGGGAATCAAAGAGTGGCCCCGCACCCTCACCAGTGTTAAGCAACTACGATCCACTCTAGGAGTGCTAGGATACCAGCGCCCCTTCATTCCAGGCTTCGCAGAAATCGCCCGCCCACTCACCAGCCTGCTAAGGAAAGGGGCCCCCTTCATCTGGACGGACGAATGCTCAGCTGCCGTGGATAAGCTCATCAACATCGTCACCAGTGACCCCGTCCTCTGGCAGCCCAGCCCAGCACGACCATACGAACTCGAAGTGGACGCCTCCCAGAACACCACAGGAGCCATCCTATACCAGTATGACCCCCAGGGGCGTCGCAGACCAGTGGGATATGACTCCAAGACATTCACCGCGACCGAACGCAACTACCCCATCTGGGACAGAGAGTTCCTCACCATTATTCGAGGGCTAGAACATTGGCACCATCTCCTCATGGGCGTGCAACACCAGGTCCTCGTCATCACAGACCACAAGAACCTGCAATACTACAGATCCCCCCAGAAAATCAACCAGAGAATCGCCCGCTACATCCTCATGCTAGGGGACTATGACATCACCCTAGTCCACCACCTGGGAGCAACCAATAAGGCTGACGCCCTCTCCTAGTGTTGCGGCAGCTCCGGCTAATTGCCGGCTAAAGCCGAAGCCACAGCCGGCTGCGACACGAGCCGAGCCGAGCCGGATATGGTCAAGCCGGCATTTTAGCTGGCTCGGACTGAGCCGGCTCAGTGCCAGCTCAGCCCAGCTAAGCCGGCTCAGCCGGCCTGTTGTGTCACACTGTGACGCAACTAGTGCGAGCCACACGTCGCATCCCACCACCAACACACTCATAGAAGGTAAGTAACACATTCTATAAAAAGTTGACTTTTTTTATCTACAGGTATTGTTGTGGGGGCATGAACAAGCCCAGGATACCCCTACACATGTCAATGCAGCAACGGGGGTAGCACCACCAGCAGCAACGGTGGTGGCAACAGCTGCAGTGGCGGCGGCGACGACAATGGTGACAGCAGCAGCAGCAATGGCGGTGGCAGCAGCGACAATGGCAGTGGCGACAGCAGCAGCAGCAGCGACGACGGTGGCAGCAGCTGCAGCAGCGATGGTGACAGTGACAGCTGCAGCGGCAGCGGTGGCAGTGACAGCTGCAGCAGCAGTGGTGGTGGTGGCAGCGGCGACAGCTGCAGCAGCAGTGGTGGTGGTGGCAGCAGCAACAGCTGCAGCAGCAGCGGGGGTTGTGGCGGCAACAGCTGCAGCAGCAGCAATGGTGGTGGCGACAGCAGCAGCAACGGCGGTGGTGATGGCTGCAGCAGCAGCAGCGACGGTGGTGGCGATGGCTGCAGCAGCAGCAGTGGCGGCAGCAGTGACGGCAGCAGCAGCAGTGGCGGCAGCAGCGACGGCAGCAGCAGCAGCGGCAGCAGCAGCGACAGCAGCAGCAGCAGCAGTGACGGTGGCAGTGATGGTGGCGGCAACGGCTGCAGTAGCAGCAGCGACGGCGGCAGCGACGGTGGCAGTGATGGCTGCAGCAGCAGCAGCGATGGCAGCAGCGACAGCTGCAGCAGCAGCAATGGGGGCAGGGGCGACACCTGCAGCAGTGGGGGCGGGGGCAACACCTGTAGCAACAACTGCGGCAGCAGCGGCGGCAACACCTGCACTGGTGGCGGCGGCGACGATGACGATGACACCTGTAGCAACAGCAGTGGCAGCAGTGGCGACACCTGCAGCAGCGGTGGCGACACCTACAGCAGCAGCAGTGGTGACACCTACAGCGGCGGCGGCGGTGACACCTGCAGCAGCGGCAGGGCTGGGGGCGACACCTGTAGCAACAACGGTGGTGGCGGTGGCGACACCTGCAGCAGCGGCAGCGGCAACACCTGCAGCAGCAGCACTGGCGACAGCTGCTACGGGATTTTTTTTTCTTTTCTCTTTCATTTCCTACTCAAATAGTACAGGTACTATACATTTATGTACAGTATAGTGCAGTGTAGATGAACCGCAATTATAGCATAATAAAGAGTTGTTTTTACCCGTACCCATGTGTTACGGCTCGACGGGCCGGTAGCACAACTTGTGTGATGTGAGACTGTGTGCGAGACGTGTCACGTGAGTATGATGCGAGAGCACGTGCCTATGTGCAAGTGACTGAGTGCAAGTGGCTTGAGCGCGAAGGTAGCAAGCTCCTTCCCACGTGACTGCGGGGATGGCGAGTGACTTAGAGTAAATGCGAAGTAGATAGGCATCTAGATAAGGGTGATATCTAGGGACGCGATCCAGAGCTGAGTCTTGCAGCGACTCAGAGGGGCATGTGAGATGAAGCGAGTTCTTACTGCTCTCAGAGGGCTAGACTATGTCTGAGAGAGGAAGCAGAGTGAGGGTTCCAAGACTTTAGTCGATTGCGAAACTAAGTCAAGCTTAGGGCTTGACTGGTGTAAACTAGAGCCCTTATATAGGCTTTACAGGAGAAGTCACGTGCTACTGCTATCTGAGTCACAACAGTGATGCAGTACAGCCTAGACGTGACATAGGGTCACATCTGTGAGTCATCGTAAGTATCAACCAGTAGCATAAGTAGAGCGCACAGCAGAGGGCTGTGCTGTATCAGTATCAGTCACGAGTAACGCGAGGCAGTATCATATGAGCGCAGCCTAGTCACAGGCTGCGCTGCCAAGCCGGATCACATCAGTCACAGCAGGAGTCATGGTGGTAAAAATAGATAGTCCGGACCATAGCAAGCGTACCAGAGATCGTAACAGTACACCCCCTCCTAAGGGGGAATGGCTGCCACGGCATTCATGCAGGAGGTGGGGCATGCGCGCGCCAAAGTGGGACGACTCGACGAGGAGGGGAGGCTTGTCGCAGGTGAGTGCAAGGGGTGATCTGCACAGGGAGTGCGGTGACGATGTCCGTCTGGTGAGTAGCAGGGTGGCCGCGCAGGTAGTAGTCGAGGGGCGGCATGATGGGTCGTGCTAGTATCTGGTCCAGCTTTGGCCCGATGCGCGACATGACGGCAGCCTCATAGAGGCGCAGCTTGATGAGCCGCAGCTTGTCCCGCAGCTCATGGCTGCGGCGCACAAGGGTGGCGTCCTGCTCCAGCTGGGCAGCAGAGTAGTCGTTGCGGTTCATGGGCAGGCGGGTAAGGTGGGCGTATTCAATGGTGAGCTGGTGGTGGAGGGCATGAATACTGACACGATACCTGTGGATGTCAGCCATCAGTCCCGGGTCTCTGAGGTCTTCGACCAGCTTGTCGACATGGCGGCGGTGAGGATGGTTCCCATTGAGGGGCATGAGGTCCCAGTTGTCGATGGCGGGGAGGTGCTTGTCATCGTGGGGCTTAGTGTAGAGGGGTTCCACGAAGATGGGTGAGTTGGTTGTAAGCCATCCTAGAATGACAGGCTCGTTGAAGTGCGGGAAGTGTGCGTAGTACGTGGCAGGGACGAGGCGGTTGTTGTGATTGGGGACAAGGATAATGTTCTGGTCACCTGGGTTGTCATCAAGTCTATGCCAGTGCAAGAAATAACCATCGTAGCCAACAGTGTTGGCGGGCTGGCCATAGCCTGGTGCTGGGGCACTGGTATTGACGATGGGGACTCCTCTTCCTTGACTGAGGGTGGCGGCGGCGATGTCTGCGTAGCTGCGGATCAGCGTAGGGGTCGTGTAGGCAGTCTGCTGGCCCACACTGGGGGTGGCAGTGGTGGTATTCCCAGGGACTGTGCCTGACTGCTGTGGTAGTCACTGAGCATTTGCAACAACTGCCTCTCTTGACGGGCTCCAAGTGGCGTGCCCGTCACCAATATGTATGGGGGCATTACAAGTCCCACAGAAGTTGTCTGCACTGAGGGGGTGATCGGCGTAGTCTGAGTGTAGGCTAGGGACCGGAGAACTTCCACCAGGAGTTGGTCGGCCTGCTGTTCTGGGCTGAGGGCTGGCTGAGGAGTCACGGAGGGAGGTGGTGTCGCCGTCCGAGCTGCTGGTCTCGTCGCTGTCAACGATGGTGAGTATGCAGGTGGCGAGGGGGATCTGTACGGCGCAGGGGCTGCTGTCATCCTGAGCACTGGTCGTCGTCGCAGGGGTCGCACTGGTAGGGCTGCTGCTGCTTTTCTCTTGGAGCTGTTGGACTTGTTGTGGGCCATCAGTGGTCATCAAGAGCGTGGAGTAGGCTGGTGGTGGAGATGGGGTGCAGAGTGAACGAAGTGGTGATGTTCCTGCTGAGCTGAGGGTGGTCCTTATAAGCATTTTTTGGACTGCAGTGGAGTTTTCTCGGTGATACTTGAGTACTAATTTTAATGCGTGTTTCAGATTGCTGCACAGTTCCCATGTGTCTTCTGCTGTGGAGTATCCTTTCCATCTGATGTGGTACTGAGGGGTTTTCGCCTTTCCATATAGGCGGTGGTCTAGAATGGCCTCGACTTCATACTCCGCTTCTCTGTTAATGACATCAGGAGGCAGTTCTTTGAAGTTCTGGCCATGCTCGGGGGTTTCTACATATGGGGTCAATAAGCTGGCATGGAAGACGTTGTGGACTTTTCTGAGCTTCCACTGTGGAGGTATTGTGACTTGGTATACTACTGGGGAGATGACATTGGTGATAGTGAATGGGCCGTATCATCTGGCTGCGAGCTTGGCACTTGGCTGCGTGATTTGGATGTTCTTTCCTTCAAGCCAGACCTTCTGTCCTTTCACGAATGGTCTAAATTTGGATCCTTTCCTGCTGGCCACCATGGTCTGGGCATTAGTGATGGCCATCTGTGCTACGGCACGGGCTTCCTTGATGTGATCAAGTTGCTCATTGATGGACGGTATTTTCTTGGATCTCAAAGGCTGATGGGCGCGAGGGATATGTCCTAATAGGAGTTCAAATGGGGCTTTCTTAGTCATGCTGCTGGGCCATGCGTTGTGGGTGTATTGGGCAATGGGTAGCAGGGAGGCCCAGTTGTTCTGTTGGTGGTTAACGTAGATGCGCAAGTACTGCTCGAGCCACTGGTTTGTCCTTTCCGATTGGCCATCTGTCTGAGGGTGATAGGCTGTGCTGATGTTCTGTGAGATCCCGAGGATCTTGCATAACTCTTTGGGGAAATGCGAAGCAAAGTGAGTTCTGCAGTTGCTGATGATCTTTTGGGGGATGCCATGATGCAGAAAGACATTCTTGGCGTAGAGTGTGGCTATCTCCGGTGTGGTGCTGGCCTCATTGCAGGGTATAAAAATGGCTGCCTTGGAGCAATCATGATCTGTGACAGTGAGGATTGAGTCGAAGCCTTGTGACTTAGGGAGCTTAACAATGAGGTCTAGGGCCACTATCTCAAATGGTAGAGCTGTGGCATTCATGGTGATGGGTACTATGGGCGGTGCTGGCTTGGTCGTGTTGGCTTTCATGGCCTGGCAGGTGGCACATCCCTTGACATAGGCGAGGACTGTTTGTTTCATGTTGGGCCACCAGTAGTTTTGTGCGATCATTAGGCAGGTTTTGAGGATTCCTGGGTGGCCAGCGGTTTGTGAGTTGTGATGAAGGGAAATTACTCCCCTCCTAAGGCTGTTGTCTGCCACAACAACCAGGTGGCTGCCATGCCACCATGCGCCACCAGGTCGGCGTTCTAGTGGGTAGGTCTTTGCCCATGTGCTGAGGGTGATCTCGTAATCTTTCTGCTTGCTGATGACATCATCTTCCATGTCCACAGCTTCCGTGGCATTGGTGAAGAGCTGATTGGGGAGCACGACAACTTCTTCGTTGTCTGAGCTTGTGTTGTTGAAGTCTGGTCGCCGTGACAGGGTGTTGGCCCTGTTGCTGGTGCCGGGTCTATGTATGAGGGTGACATCGTAGTCTCCTAGGGTCAGTATGTATCGCACGATGCACCTGTTGATTTTCTGGGGCGAGCGGTAGTACTGGAGGTTCTTATGGTTGGTGATGACCACCACTTGGTGTTGCGTGCCCATGAGAAGATGGCACCAGTGTTCCAGTCCTCACACAATGGCGAGGAACTCTCAGTCCCATATGGGGTAGTTGCATTCTGCGGCAGTGAAGGTCTTTGAGTCATAGCCCACTGGGCGTCGTCTGCCCTGGGTGTCGCATTGATACAGGATGGCACCTGTCGCATTTTGTGAGGCGTCGACTTCGAGTTCATAGGGCCTTGCTGGACTTGGCTGCCAGAGGACAGGGTCACTAGTGACGATGTTTATCAGTTTGTCAATGGCGCGCGTACATTCCTCGGTCCAGATAAACTGTACACCTTTCTTGAGTAGATTAGTGAGGGGTCTGGCAATTTCTGCGAAGCCTGGAATGAATGGCCTCTGGTAGCCAAGCACTCCTAGCGTTGATCGTAGTTCCTTGACGCTTTTGAGGACTCTAGGCCATTCCTTGATCCCTGTTAGTTTGCTGGACTCTATGCAAAGCGATTCACTGTCAATGATGAGCCCCAGGTATTCCACGCGCCTTTGTTCAAAGAGGCATTTCTGTGGTTTAAGGAAGAAGGATTCCGACTTGAAGAGGTCCAATAGTTCATGAACAATGTGCCAGTGTAGTTCGAGGTCCAGTGGTGTTGCAATGAGGATATTGTCCATGTAGACGAAGATCATCCTTGGGTACTTTAGCTTCAGGGGTCGCAGGAGTCGATCCATGACTCACTGGAAGGTGCTTGGCACGTTGCACTGGCCGAACAGCATTACCCTTGGCTCAAAGAGCCCTTGTGGCATCTTGAAGGCTGCCTTCCATTGATCTCCTTCCTTGATGCGGACGTTGTGGTATCCCCACCAAATGTCAAACTTGGTGAACAGGGCGTGGCCCTCGAGGTTCCTGGTGAGCACAGAGATGTCCGGAAGCAGATAGATGTCTCGGATTGTCCAGCTGTTTAGCATGCGGTAGTCCTGTACTGGTCTTAGTGATCCATCCTTCTTTTTAATGAAGAAAAAGGGGGCTGCGTAAGGTGACTTGGACAGCTGGATGTATCCTTTCTCTAAGTGTTCTTGGATCCACTTGTCTGCAGCGAGCATCTCTTGTGGGTTTAATGGGTAGACCTTACAGTCTAACGTCATTGGTGCATCCGGTTTCAGGGTGATGGCGTGGTTGTCTTCTTGCGCTGGTGGGAAGCACTGGGCTTCTTCCTCAGAGAATACACGCCAGTGTCGCTGATATTCTGGCGGTACGTCTTGTGCTGTTGGTGCCGTGCACTGTTGGTGGGCCTTAATAGCCCATTCCTGTGCTATGTTAGTGCGGTTGATTCGGAGGACGAGCATGTCTCCTTCCTCCCATTGTTGTGCTCTTAGTGTGGCTCCTAGTAGCTGCGTGTATCTCATCAGGTTCTTTGGGGGGTCTGGGGCTCGTCTGCTGGTAATCTTGGCGGTGAATGGCTCGCCGCCGATCTGCCCCTTGGTCCAGTTGATCTGCAGGTTGAAGTGCTGTAGCCACGGGAAGCCCAGTATGATGCGGTCCCTTCCCAGATTGGCGATGAAGAATCATTGCACACTTTCATTTTTGTTCCTTGATATCAGCAGGTCGCAGTAGCTTACTACTTGACCGCTACAGTTCTCGGTGCCGTCTACATTGTAGAGCAGTCGTGGTTCCTTTAGTTTGCGGGGAACCAGGCGTAGTTGTTGCGCCGTTTTCTGGTCTATGAAGTTGTCCGTTGCCCCGCTGTCTATGAGGGCTTTTTCTTTGGCCTTCCCATTCGTGCTCGAAAAGAGAATATCAACATTAACACTATTCCGATGAGACATGTACATGGTACATATGTGTGAAGCTCGGTCCCAGGCTGATAGATCGAGCTTCTTTAAAAATCCAAATCTTTGGTAAGTATTGTATCATAAATGCCTCGTCGCTCCTCTGTAGTCATGGAGCATATCTGGGTGACAACATTGCTGGTCGCCATTTGGGAGCTGGTCTGGCTTGTGCTATTGCTAGGCACGAGCTCTTCCTTTTGTATCTCTGCGACCCGTGATGCGCGCGGTGGTCTCGCAGCTAGCTTTTTACAGCATTTGTTTGCCGTGTGTCCCACTGCCTTGCAGTAGAAGCACTTGTTTTCTTTGTGGAGTTGCTGGCGTTCTTTGTCAGTGAGGGGTCCCCCCATGCATGGTGGCATGCTTGTTTGCGCCGCGTCTATGTCCATGGGTGCGTAGCCGTTGTTTTTCGGTTTCGCTAGTGTTCTGCATGGGTGCGGGTAAAACCGCAGTTTTTACCTCAAGGGTTGCTGCGGTGTTGGTACGGTGTGTACCTGTGTGACACTGTGCACACCCAACACCCGTACCATACTGCACCCGCTCCACACCGCAACTGTGCCTGTGCCCATACAGCCAACACCGCACCCCGCACCCCCACACCCCGCACCCCGCACCCGTTCCACACCGCACCCACGTCATACCGCACCTTGCACCCATGCCATACTCGTACCACACACCACATCTGAAACCTGCAGTGTCATTCATACCCACAGGTTTTATCACAAAAATTAGGAAGCATGCAAATCAAAATTATAATTGAGCTGTAGCTATGAGACAGGAAGAAATGAATGATAGATAATTTAAACTCTCCCTGCTGCCGCTGCCTCACCGCCATGACTGTGTCGCTGCCATCGCCACCATGGCTGGGTTTGCTGGGGTCACCGTGTCGCCGCCGTGGCACTGCGTCGCTGCCATCGCTGCCATGTCTGCGTTGCCGCCGTTGCCACTGTGGCTGGGTTCGCTGCAGTCACCATGTCGCCGCTGTGGTGCTGCATCGCCGCCATCGCCGCCATGTCTGCATCACTGCAGTCACCACCGCCGTGGCTGCATCGCTGCCATCGCCGCCATGTCTGCATCGCTGCAGTCGCCACTGCCGCTGTGGCTGCATCGCTGCCATCACCGCCGTGTCTGCGTCGCTGCAGTCGCTGCCGCAGCTGCCACCGTGGCTGCATCGCTGCCATCGTTGTCATGTCTGTGTTGCTGCAGTCACTGTGGCTGCGTCGCTGCCATCGCCGCCATGTCTGTGTCGCTGCAGTTGCCACCGCCGCCGTGGCTGTGTCGCTGCCATCGCTGCCATGTCTGCGTCGCTGCAGTTGCCGCCACCGCTGTGGCTGTGTTGCTGCCATCGCCGCCGTGTCTGCATCGCTGCAGTCGCTGCCACCGCCGTGGCTGGGTTCGCTGCAGTCACCGT
This sequence comes from Russula sp. MG48, assembly GCA_003313725.1. Taxonomy (NCBI): domain Eukaryota; kingdom Fungi; phylum Basidiomycota; class Agaricomycetes; order Russulales; family Russulaceae; genus Russula; species Russula sp. MG48. The sequence continues at coordinate 19,936 of QLOS01002770.1, read as the reverse complement.
GTCGCCGCCATGGCGCTGTGTCGCTGCTATCACCGTGGTGTCTGCGTCGCTGCCATCGCCGCGGTGTCTGCATTGCTGCCATCGCTGTGGTGTCTGCATCGCTGCCATCGCCGCGGTGTCTGCGTCGCTGCCATCGCCACCGTGGCGCTGCCATCACCATGGTGTCTGCGTTGCTGCCCTGCCGCCGCTGCCGCTGTGGCTGCATCACTGCCATCGCCGCCATGGCATGTGGTGGTGGCGATCATCCATCGTCCTCATCGGCTGTCTCGAAGAGAGATAGCACGGGAAACGCTCCGCGTCATCAGGCGTTCTTGTCCAGGTAGTGCGTGGCCCATGGCAGGTATGCATCGACAGAGAGTAAAAAAGTAAAAAAGAAAAGCCAAGGAAAATGCACATTTTGACCTATTTCCAACACAATCCATAGAGCGTGTGCTGAATTCCGAGGTGAGTGTGGGGTGGCTCAGCGTTGGTTGAGCCCTGAGCCAGCCTTGCCTCCACCTGCAAAATAGCCCATGGGGCGACCACGCCAGCGCTGGTGAATGCGGCGAACGAGTGCGATGATTTGGCCTCTGGTTTGATACCATACGATAGTAATCTACTTTTTGTTCTATAACATGTTGGAATAACCGGTCATGACCGATTTATGACCAGTCATGACTAGGGCGTGACACGGGTAACCCCTGGGTGGAATTTTCCGAACCCGCACCTGCACCCGTCAAAACCGCACCCGAACGGTTTCGGGTGCGGTTAAACTGTAAGAATTCACAGGTTTTTTTAAAACTGCGGTTTCATTGTGGTTTTTTGTGGTGTTGTTGAAAACCGCGGGTAGTTAAAGCAAAAAAAAAAAAAATTTTGAAACAGACAATGGCCATAAGGGGACACAAGTAGTGCTTCAAAGTCTGGTCCGGTCCGGTTATTTTTCCTTTTTTGGCATAACCGGGACCAGGACCGGTCCAAGAATTCAAGAAAATTTGCTGTGACCGGACTGGACCGCATAGAACCGGTTATATGCGGTCCGGTCCAGTCTTGTAACCGGTCTCAACCGGTTTTTTCTAGTAGCCTCACATAACTGGTTAGGACTGGTCTGGATGCGGTTTGGACCGGTCTTTAGTGCATACCCTTGTGCATTTATTCTCTCATTCTCACAAATTGAAGTTAAATCATTTTCATACAAATATAATCTAATACACATGCTACACTAGAGTAATCTATTTAATGTAATATAGTTGATGAAACATCATGTAAGCGAGAGGGGGATCAGGGTGGTGACGCGCGCCTTGGCATGCACGCTGCACCCGTGCGCATGGACTCGCCAGCCGGACAGGGTGGTGACGGTGGAGACGCGTGCCTCGGCATGCGCGCTGCGCCCGTGCACATGTCACAGGCCAGATGGGGTGACGGTGGTGGTGATGCACGCCTCGGCATGCGCGCTGCGCCCGTGCGCGTTGCAGGCCGGACGGGGTGGTGACAGTGGAGACGTGTGCCTCGGCATGCGCGCTGCGCCCGTGCGCATGTTGCAGGCCAGACGGGGTGACGGTGGTGGTGATGCATGCCTCGGCATGCGCGCTGTGCCTGTGAGCGTCGCAGGCCGGATGGGGTGGTGATGATGGTGGTGCCACGTGCCTTGGCATGCACGCTGCGCCCGTGCGCATGGTCTCGCAGGCGAGTGCGGGGCAATGGGGACGGTGGCGTCCGCGTCGAACCACGTCAGCGTCGTCTGCTTTTCCTGCAGCCGGCATTCCACCTCGTCATGCTCCACCTGTGAATGTGAATGTTGCATGTTCAGTAACGTGGGGCCACGGTTCCGGAGAGTCCAGCCGTACTTCACCCTTTGTGACTTTGTCCGCGAGCGACTTGAGCTCCCCGCGCATCTTGTCGATCCCTGTCGAGGCATTGGTGAGTGCAGGGCGATGGAGACGGCGGCGTCTACCTGTGGCTGTGACGGTGGGTGACGGTGGCGGAACAGGGTGGTGGTGGTGATGGTGACGCGGGCCTCGGCATGCACGCTGCGCCCGTGTGGATGGACTTGCAGGCAAGCGCGGGGCAGTGGAGACGGCGTCGTCTACCTGCGGTTGTGAATTGTGATGATGGGTGACGGTGGCGGAACGGGGTGGTGATGGTGGTGGTGACGCCGCCTCAAAATGCGCGATGCGCCCGTGCGGATGGACTCGCAGGTGAGCGCGGGGCAGTGAAGATGGCAGCGTCTACCTGCGACTGTGACGGTGGGTGATGATGGTGCGCCTGTGCGGATGGACCCGCAGGGCAAGTATGCCGCGCTCGCACGGGGCGATGGAGGCGGCGGCGGTGACGATGGTGGAATGGTGGCAGTCAGGGGGGTGCTGGCGGTGACGTGGCGGCAGGGCGTCGTCATGAAAGACAGAAACCACCCCAAGCTCGTGGTTGTGAGCAAGAGGGGGTGGCAGTGATGTGGCTGCGGCGGTGAGAAGAAGTAATGTACACCCCAGGCTCGCGTTGGTGAGCGAGGGGGGTGTTGATGACGTGGCAGCTGGACGGTGTCAGTGTACCTGTGAGAGAGCAATTGTTAGTTACAAGGAATTATACGAACAAGGCAAAAAGGCAACATACAAAAGACAACACGCTCAAGCGTGCCATCAGGTGTGGTGAGAAAAGTGGGCGAGACGACGGTGTATGTGCACGAGGATGTGGATGAGACGATTGTGCTTAACGAGAAATTGGATGAAATGACGGAGTATGTATACGAGGATGTAGATGAGACAGAAGCCAACTCACCAGATGATTTTGCTGTTTAGGCCACAAGCGTGAATTGGATGAAATAACAGAGAGGACGAGGACATGGATGAGATGAAAGCATGAAATTGGACGAAACGACGGAGTATGTGTACAAGGACGTAGATGAGGCTGAAGCCCAGTTACCAGATGAACCATCGGTGGTGCTTGACGAGGACGTGAAATTGGATGAGATGACATGGATGCGATGAGAGCGTGAAATGAGTTGGACGAAATGACAGAGGATGTGTACGAGGACGTAGATGAGACAGAGGCCCAGTCACCGGATGATCCATCAGTTCTGCTCAACGCCGAGAGCATGAAATTGGACAAACCGACGGAATGTGTACAAGGATGTGGATGAGACGGGAATCCAGCCGGATGATTTTGGAGTTTGAAGAGAGACGATTCTGTGGGTGCTCTGAATCGTTCAGATCTGAGTTGTTCAAGTCTTTAATTCAAAGGCTGGAACGTCAGTTACTATAGGGAGGGCGAGTCATTTTGTTCATACACCTCGATGCAGCGCCATACCCTGGACGGTGTATCAAGGAAAGCCATTATATCGTGATCAAGAGGGCAGTGTAACAAATAATAGTTTACGGTAACCACAAAACAGTGCGGATTGGATCTGTAAACGGGACACACTGGCACGCGCTATAGCTATAGCCACAACTCTAATTACCAATGCTCTCGAAAGTGGCCCCTCCAGTTCCATCAAACTCTGCACTATTATCGGCTTCAAATAACTTGCAATATTCTCCCATGTCCACCTCCTCGACAAGCCTTGAGTTCCAAGCTGCAAGATCAGCAATATTGTTTCGCCACGCGAACTTCATAATTTGTAGTTCCTCGAATTGCGTCGCACCCAAAGAAGCACGGCGATCATCAGCTACCTGCTTGCTCGCAGAAAAGAGACATTCACAGGGGACTGAGGATGCTTGGCAAGGGAGGGTGTCGAGAGCGATGAGGGCGAGCGTTGGGTAAATTTGAGCATGGTTCTATTGATAGGGTTAGCATGTTAATGAGATGCGAGGAAATGAACTGAATATACCTGCCACCATTCAACAATGTCAGTATCCTTTGTAACATCTGCGGGTATGTCCTTCAGGTAGCGATGCAACTCTGAGCCCCACCCTTCGTCATGGTCCTGGGTGATGCGCTTGCGTCGATATCGGTCGTAGTCGGATATTAGGGACGTTGATCCCAAGGTTTCTTCATCAGTCTCAGGTGTAGCAACTGTGTCAGCACTTGGTCGTCATCTGTAATAATCCTCCATCTGATGTGCTATGGATTCAGTCACCCTTCACATGTAGCGATATACGTTGGACTCACCGTCTTCTCTATTATCTTCCTTGCTTCATCCTGCCAATCTTTTGCATGCACATTACCCGCTGCACGCTCCCTTGCCTGTTCCTCTGTGCCACCCCAAGCCATTTTGATGTAGTCTAGTTTGTAATATGGATGAAGGAACAGTCCAAGTATATAGCTGGGCTTCTCATCGAAGCGTGAATAGTACTTTTGTAACTTGCCTAGTCCCTTGCTGATCGCCTCGCGATAAATGGTGAATCTCCCATCATCGCGCTTGGCCTCCCATGCAGTTTGTAACTCCTCTATTGCAGGAAGAGCTCGCCAGAGTGTAGGAAGCCGTTCTGATGAGAAATAGTGTTGGACATTGTTGGAATCCTATCCGTAAACATTTAGTCTATCATTTGGCAAGGGTACGAGAGGCTACACACCTTTAGTATGTCTCGTGCGTCCTTTATCCGTGCCCAGTCCCTGTCATCGAGTTGGAACGCACTCCAGGGAATCTTTTTTTGAATTCGGCCATTGCGGTGGATGGTTGTAATCGGACCAAAGAGGGAGTCCACGGATTTCAAGAAAAGACTAATTGGCTATGGATACCGAGTAAACATAAGTATATGGCAACTGACTGAATTTGACTCACCTGACGTAGCTTATACGAACGATCGAGCATGTTGTAGGCTGAGCCCCACCGAACATTGCTGTGGAGCAGAATTCTACGTGGCTCAGCTATCTTGCATTGAGTCTGGAGCCCTTCGAAGTACTCGATCTGTTGACCAGAGGCTTGGATCTGGTACAGCAATAGGTTTATTGAACCATGGCGATCGACTATATATATTGAATGTAACTTACTTTGATTGCAATAGTGCGAATGGCGGCAATGACATCCAAAGATCCCCCCAACACATGGTTATCAGGCAGTTCTGGATCATACTCCCAGATGGCGGTCGCATTCTCCACAGCTGCTATCTTGGTGATACAACCCATTACGGTTACAACGGCAATATTGACGACATGTTCAAGGCATCTGAATAAAGGCATCCAAACTTGAGTCAAGGTCACCAAGCATGAGCTGATGTACGCACGGGAGTTGGTTCTGGGTAGCTTTCCAGGGGCCGCACTTCCTTCGAGTATGCAAATATTCAATCGTCTCGCAGGTCGTAGTATTGTTCGATGTATTATCAAGCGTCAGGGTATGGAGCTTCGATCTTTCTTGGTCGCAAATCCCCACGCGGTCACACAGCCCAATAAAGTATCTGCCCAAATTTGCGCCACTGTGCTCACCCGAAACCCCCTTGAAGCCAATCACCTCTGAGCGTAACGACCATTTCCCATCCTTCACATCAACCCAGTGTGCTGTCACCCCTAAGAACGACGCTTTTGTATTGTCTGCAGTCCACCCATCTGCAGTCGAGGATATCTTGCCAGGAGCATCCTGCGTCACCGAGGTAAGTGCCGTAGATGGTTATATTTAAATTACTCACAGCTATATCGGCTTTCAGCTTTGTCAACCATTCAACGAGTGCGTTGTGAATATACACTGTAATATCGTGTGTACTCGGGAGATCCAAACTTCTGGCTTTTGGCCTCATTGCAACAAGGCAGTTGTGGAACGTGGCCTTGCCTACAATGGCAAGTGCCTGTCATCGACATCAACTACAATTCACTGACAATTTGATTCCTCACACCATACCTGGTCATTGCAGGCAACAAACTGTGCAACGGCATGTAGGATCCTTTCCCTACTGAATTCTTGTCGCTCATTTGCCTTCGCATTTGCAAATAACCCATCCAGTGTTACTTGCCCTGTGGGGTTTTTGCCAGCCTTTGTTGCCTTCAATAGATGCCAAGGGATACAGTGGTGGTTTTCTGGTATGTTATTCTCTTTGCATCGTTGCTGGTATATCTCATAGTGTTGGCATAAATGGGCACGACAGCTTGAATTACCACCTGTGAAAAATGCCTTGCGTTTCCCACTCTTTAGCGCTTCAGTCCCCCTTCAAGTTGGCGGTGAGTATTCTTTGCTATACTATCAGAATGGTGATCCTCACCTGCATGTTAGGCACCACCGGCCTGTTGACATTTCTTCCTTCCCTCCCTTCAGCTTGAATATGACAGTCACGCGGTCTGAGAACATCAGCAAGAGATCCTTGGTGGTGTCCTTCTTTATGGGCAATGCCTCCGGGATTTCATTATGGTGTTGCGATCCAAGGTCACCATCCCCCTGTCCAACTGGTAAGTAATGGTTCAGTATGATTTGTCGTTACAATACCTCATCAGTATCTTCCTCAGCTTCATCCTCCTCATCAATAACGTCGATAGCCGAGTCCTCTTTGTCTTCAATCTCCTCCACAGTGTCACATCTTGCACGCTTTCGAGCCTGGACTGAACGCTCTTCATCTGAGCTTTGGTCTTCGCTGTCGCTGGTTGCTTGTCGTTTGCACCTACGGCCTGCATTTTTCCCCAGCATCTTGGAACTTGAATTTCTACTTTGCTTCTTACCTCCCCTTGGTTTAGCCATGCCAAAGGATGTCGTGCACCTTAGTTCATGTTGATTTTCGATATATTTTTGTCCTGTCATAGTTCCAACTCCGAGCCCGAGGCCCCGAGCCTCCTGTGTCTGCGTCCAATAAAAATCATCCCATTCATGACTGCATTGCTACTTCGGACCATGTATTGTGTGATACTTGACATGCTACTGAGCTCTCTTTATGCACCCTAATAACCAGTCATGACCGGTTTGAACTGGTTTTTCAGCGGTTCAAATGTTACACAAAAAATCAATGGACCGGGACCACTGACAGGTGAAATCACCTGTGACCGGACCGAGGACTGGTCCATTCTGGGTATGGTCCGGTCCGGTCCTCGGTTATTTTCCGGTTTAGCAGACCGGACCTTGAAGCACTAGACACAAGGGAACTACAATGTAAATACATGACCCCCTAACATCCCCAACCACAAGCGTGCAATCTGCGGGCGCGCAGGCGGGTGTGCGTGCGACATGCATGAGTTGTGCATTGTGCGTGTGGACATCATGCGGGCGTGCGGGCGTCATGCGGGCTTGTGGACGTCGTGCAGGCGTGTGGATGTCATGTGGACGTCGTGCGGATGTGCGGGTGTCGTGTGGGCGTGCGGATGTTGTGTGGACATCATGTGGGTGTGCGGGCATTGTGTGGACGTCGTGCAGGCGTGCGGGCATCATGTGGGCGTCGTGCAGGCGTGCAGGCGTCGTGCGGGCATGTGGGTGGCGTGCGGGTGGCGTGTGGGCGGCGTGCGGGTGGCGTGCGATCTGCCAGCGAGGCGATCAGCGGCCGGGTGAGTGACCCCGATTGAAGGCCGTGTGGTGGGATGGCTGCCACGTGGTGGTAGGCAGCGTAACCCCTCCAACTCACAGTTGAAGCGAGGGAGGGGGGTGGGGCCAAATAAAATTTATTACTAAAACTACTAGTAACTATGTATTCTACTTATTATGGACATTGCAGCGACGGGGCTGCGTGAGCGACCTCAGCGATGTGCGTGCATGCAGAAGATGTGGGGACGCACGGGTGATGTGGGGCGCAGGCGATGTGGAGCGGGTGGGCGATGTGGGAGAGTATTGAGGGGGCTGTCGTCATGAAGATTTGTTAGTTGGAACAAAACTAGAAGAAAAAAAAACATACCTTCTTCTCGCATTTGGAGTGAGGGAAAAGGGGGCAGTTTGAAAAGTTTCTTTTTGAGGTGGCGGTGTTGGTGAAATTGCAGACAGAAACCCCCTCCGTCTCGCATTTGGAGCGAGGGAGGGGGGTGGTGGTTGGAAAAGGCCGCGCGTCGTGTTTTGGTGAGGTGGTGGTGGCGGCGTGAGAGGAGTTGCCACGTAACTGGAGGTGAAATCGACGCGTGAAACTCTGAACTGGTAAAAAAAAAAAAACAAAAAAAGGGCACAAAATAAAATCACAAAACCATGGTCAACCCGTAACCTGCGGTTAAGGGTGCAGTTTTGCCTCGGGTGGGGAATCTCAACACTGCACCTGCACCCGTGACAAACCGTGACCGAAAACCATGGTGTTACCTGAACCTGTGTCACGCCCTAGTCATGACCAGTTGTGACCAGTGGTGACTGCTTGCAGTCATAGCAGTTGAGAAATCATAACCAATCACATCGGTTCGGTTAGGTTATGAGGCTTCCAGTTGAGAAGTGTGACTGGTTGTGGTTGCAGTTACTGGAATTTCAGCTCAAAAACTGGACCGGACTGGACCGGACCCTTAAACACTAGATGTGACTCATAGGGAGTCAGAACAAGTCATGGTGTCCCTAGGACACCACTACTAGTACACAGTCATCTGGAGTCATTGTACAGTATGAGTCAGTAGGTGCTGAGGCAGTGCATTGTTACGACATCCCTTGCCATCTGTAGCCAAAAGCCAGCCTGATCTGCAGTACCGTCTAGACTGCTGTGCTGCCTGGGCCACTGGCCCATGGCCCCGAGATTCCAGTGAAAGCCCTTGGTGTAGAGCATTCCACCAAGTGGATACTGGAGTTTGCCGTGATGGAGATCTCCACTGACTCATACTGACTCAATAGTGGCTGATGGAGAATGACTCCACAGCCTAGACCATTCCACTCTGCCTTCACCTAATGCTGGGGATTCCCCTAGGGATTCCCCTTGTTGCCACTTCTATTATTAGCTTATGACTCATTGCCCCACTTCACCACACTATGCCTAGATTCGCACTCCACCCTATGTGGAGCAGTACAATACAGCCTCGCACTTCACTCTGTGGAGCTACTATACTTAGAACCAGTGCCAGCCTGCACTGCCTGAGAGATCCTTACCATACATAGATAAGCCCTCATGTATATAAGGTAGCCAGCTAAGATGAAGATGCCTGTTAAGGCTCACTGGGGCCTGTGGGCCTTGGTGAGGCTTTCTGGTGTCTGCGTCCCACTCGACTTAACCTTGGTAGTGTCCCAAGGTCTTAAGTGCGATAAGATAGCAGGAGATCCACACTATCGTGAGATAGGTGAGGATCAGGATGATAAGGAGAGAGATCTTGAAGTAGGAGAGTTCAATCTTGAAGGAGATAAGATCGCAGTCTTTCAAGACACAAGTACAACCGGACTTGAGCTTTTGAGTGCCTTAGATCGGACTCAGATGAGAGTGCAAAGACAACAAGTTATATTGAGACTTATCAGCAAGATAAGTCTCAAAGCATAAGAGTACAGTGAATTGGGTGGAACCAAGCTCGAAACTGAGGAATAAGTCCCCAGTTCCTCGTCCTACTTATACTGAGCCAGAGTCATGTGCGTAAGGAGATAAGATGTACAAGGGGATACTCAGTACTGCGCAGGATCAAAGAAGTGGGTCAGGGCGATGCAAGCCCGGTAATCAAATATAGTACATAAGTAGCAGTCCGGGTATGGTGAGTGCCGGTGTGAGTCACAGGGTGACATCGCATCATGCCACTGCCTGTTCTGTCCAGGACTCCAGGCTGGAAGTGGCATGTCCACAACGCACCCTGTAACGGAAGATGAGGCTCCTAACGAAAAATGAGACCTGCCATTTCTTGTCCCTTGCCCACACAGCCGCTCATGACAATGCCCCATCTCAAACTTAGTACGCATATCCACTGAAGCCCACTGGTAGCCAGTCCAGTAGGAACAGTACCAATATCCACTAAGTTCCCGCCCCCTCTGTCAGACCCCCTAAGTGCCAGCCTTAAGGGTTACTCCTGCTTCCCTCTCCACACCGCTCAGAGTCTGCTGCAAAGACTCTGCTATATCTTGTGTCCACTCAGGGAGCCACATCGGTAGTCCCTCTGTCTGACGCTCACCCTGCCATTCACGTGACCAGTCACATCACATGTCTTACCTCTTGTCTCACGATCACGTGATGCCTCATGTGATCAGCTTAGCTCAGTCGACCACGTGCTTGCCCTTGCATGTGCCTCAAAGATCACTCGGTCTAGATAGTACCAAGTGCTGTGATAGCTTGGCTACCACTTGATCGCCATAAATAACCTGTGGAGTTATAACATGCATGTGCAGAGGTGTGCAAATGTAGCACTAGTGGATGCATGTTGGTCCCAGTGGCCCATCAGGCCAGGCAGTAAGTGTACACAGTGAGAGAAGGAGGCAGAGATGGAGTCACAGGCCGTAGGGGCCCAGCAGTCCATAGATGAGGTGCAGGGAGCGGTAAGTAGTGAAATGAAAAGAAATAAGGCATATGGTGAGGCAGAATGTAACATATAAGGTATCATAGCACAAGATACCTAATCTATATATACTAGTAATGGCAAGGTGGCTCAAGGCATCAGTAAGCAATGATGGCAGTGGTATAGGTAGTGAAATAAGTGGCATAGGCAATGATGTCAGTGGTGCATGCAATGATATAAGTGGCAACAAGTAATAAAGCAGGAAAGTGGTCACAAGGCAGGCATGGGACATGGCCAGGAATTAGTGGGCATACAGTAGGGAGACCTGGAATGCTCTATAGGTCATGTGGTACAGTGTAGAACATCAGAAGGCAAGATAGAAGCATAAAAGGGGGCATGAGGCAGACAGTGTACAGTAATGCAGGCACAAATGTGGCACATACAGAAATATGGGGGCAATGGTGTGGGGGTCTGGTCTGGTCAGGCATGGAGTTTGGCGAGGTGCAGTCAAGAGGGGCACAAGATATAGCAATAAATATGGCAGGGTGTAACTCTGCTACCATATGTGCAGGCATGGGAGTCCTGAGTAAGCATGATAAGATGGTGAAGTTTAGCAGTGGTCCAGGCAGTCTAGATTACCATAAAAGGAAGGTGGAAAGCATGAAGGTAGCAAGACATAGCTCTAGATCAGCCAGGTGTGCACAGGTATGGGTCAAGTAGGGATGGATGGTGTAAAAGGTGGCAAAAGTGTTACGATCACGCTGCCTTTACGCACTGACCCAGCCACTACACGGTCTCTGGGACTTGCAGCTGGTTACCAGACAAGACAAGGATGGAATCAGGGCCTCCCTGGGAGGCCCTACATTGAATGCAGACTGGCTACAATATGGACATTGGTATGGACATTGAACTGAACTAATTAGGAAGGAGCTCCTAGCCTCATGCTATGAGCGCATGGTTGTGGAACCCACATGGCACCTGCAGGTGCAGGCATGCAGCACATCACCTTGGCACATCACAGCATGCTGAAGGCGTGTTCCCTAGGTCCTAGGGTGTAATGCAGACGTGTTCCGGCATGGATGCAGGCCGCACATTGGAGCAGTGTGCTCTGCCACTCTGGAGTCGTTCAGGACAAGTTGATTCCCAGTCTTGTTACGTCAGCCCTGTGTTTACATCCTCGCCCTATGATTCTTCCTTATCGCTCTCTGATTCTTCCTTATTGCTCCTTTGCCCCGCCTGTGCCATCTCCCCTATTCCATGTCCCCCCCTTGTGAAAAGTGGTGTCCTCACCACGCCCAACTGCGCTGGTGGGCTTCTTCCGCTGTTGGCTGGGTTCTGGTTTTCCCACTCTTGTTGTTGCTCCTCTAATTTACTGCCTGGTTTTGGTGTGAACGTCCAGAGCCGCCATGTGCTGAACTCACCGTCTATGGCCGTCCCATCTAGTTGTTCGAGGGTGTAGGCATTTCGGATTTGCTCTTTGACCCTGTAGGGTTGGGACCACTTCAGCAGCAGCTTGCGCTCCGTTTTGAACGTGTAGTCCAAGTCGCTACGGTACACTTGAACTAGTTGTCCTTTGTGAAATGTAACCTCACCTGGGCCCTTTAATACACATTTGTCGAATGCGTTCTTCCGTGCGATGGCATGCTTCACCGTTGCTTCGTACCTGTCCACCCATTGCTGCGCTGCGTATGCCATGTGTATCGCCGCCTCTGTGTGGTTCGGTTCGGTTCCCGCAGTGTCGAGTTCTGTTCCCGGGGTGTTGATGGGCATCCCCAGTAGCAGCTCCTTCGGTGTGAACTTCAGCGCTGGGAGGATCCAGTAGTTGAGAGCGTTGACTGCCTCGTCCAGGTGGTCTGGCCAGCTTCTGGGGAGTTTCTCCTGGCTTTTGGTGCTGTCTTGTTCCCCCACCTCCGGCGCGCACAGCTGCTGGAGTACATGTAGCAGGATTTTGTTCATGCCTTCCACCAACCTGTTCACCCATGGTGAGTACACAGGGGTGATGTGATGCTTGCACCTGTTTGCTTGGCAGAACTCGCGCACTGTGGCATTGTTGAAATGAGACCCACCATCTGTCATGAACGCCTCTGGTGTCACAAAGTTGTTCGATATCGTGCAGATTGCATCAACTGTTGTCTTCGCCGTTCCTGCTGATTTGTACTTGAATGCCCACACATGCTAAGAGAACGTGTCGAGGTACAGGCCGATGGTGTGGTAACCGCCTTTGCCGGGTGGCATTGAGAGGTAGTCGCCCACCATCAGCTCGAATGGGTGTCTCCTGGTTATGGGTTGGAGGAGGGCATTGAGCCGCGTGGGTCCAAAGTTCTTGCACTGCGCGCAGGCTTGAACTGCCCGTAATATTGACAGGTCGAGGTTGGGGCTGGTGATCCAGTCCAGTAGCGTGACCTTGACCGCGTCTTGGCCCATGTGTCCTCCTTGGCAGTGTTGTTCAGCAGCCAGCTGTTCTGCCTCCACCTGTGAAACGCACTCTGTCCATGTCCGCGCCCTTGTGCTTGTTCCCCCATGAAGCTTCCATAGTTTGCCTTCCTCAATAATGTACTGGGAAGCCCTATGTCGTGCGCGTTTCCGGTCCCGGACCATTCTCGCGCTGTCCTGCCCAATGGTTGCATTGATCACCTCTATGAAGAGGTGCTCATTTTTTAGTCGAGCTCTGAGGGCCTCGATATGCCCCTGTGCGCCTGCCTCGAGGGTGAATAGAATGTCGTTTGTCAACCTGACCTCTTCGTCCCTGTCTGGGCTCACTTCCCACTCGCTGCTGTCTCCGCTCTGTGTTGGTTGTCCCTCCCCTTGGCGGCTTAGGCTGTCTGCCACTACGTTGATCTTGCCTGGGATGTGGCACACGTCCACGATCTGGTGTGCCAGTATGCTGTCACACCACCGCGCGTGTACTGTGTTTGGTTTCTCGCTCAGCAGCGTGTCCTTCAGTGCCTGGCAGTCCGTCTCGATCTCAATTGGGAATCCCCATATTGTTACGACATCCCTCGCCGTCCGTAGCCAAAAGCCAGACCGGTCCGCAGTGCCATTCGGACCGCCGTGCCGCCCGGGCCGCCGGCCCATTACCCCGAGTTCTTAGTGCAAGCCCTTGGTGTAGAGCATTCCGCCAAGAGGATACCGGACTTTGCCATGATGGAGATCTCCGGCGGAGATCTCCATAGATGCCTCATGACTCATACTGACTCGCCAGTGGCTGATGGAGTATGACTCCACAGTCTAGACTGTTCCAGACCGCCTTCGCCTAATGCCGGGGATTCCCCTAGGGATTTCCCCTTGTTGCCACTTCTACTATTAGCTTATGACTCACATTGCCACTATGCCTAGACTCGCGCTCCACCCTATGTGGAGCAGTACGATACAGCCTCGCGCTCCACTCTGTGGAGCTACTATACTTAGAACCAGTACCAGCCTGCGCCGCCTGAGAGATCCTTACCATACATAGATGTGCCCTCATGTATATAAGGTAGCCATCTGAGATGGAGACGCCCCATCTCAGACTTAGTACAATATCCACTAAGTTGCCTGCCCCTCTGCCTAGTGCCTGCCAGTCTGCCAGATCCCCTTGAGTATTGTCAAGCCTCTTGGGTCACTCCTGCTTCCCTCTCCACGCCGCTTAGAGTCTGCTGTAAAGACTCTACTATATCTCGTGTCCACTTAGGGAGCCACATCGGTAGTCCCTCTGTCTGACGCTTGCCCTGCTATTCACGTGACCAAGTCACATCACGTGTCTTACCTCTAGTCTCACGATCACGTGATGTCTCACGTGATCAGCTTAGCTCAGTCGACCACGTGCTTGCCCTTGCACGTGCCTCAAGATCACTTGGCTTGCCTTTGCCTTGTGCTGTGGTAACCCGGCCTACGCTTTCGCCCATGAACGACCTGTGGAGTCATAACACATATGATGTCCGAGAACTTGTCTAGCGAGAATTTGAGTGCAGCAAACTCAAGTAGGAACGGTTTGTACTTAGCTTCCGATGGGGACGTGCGTTTTGAGGCGAACACGATTGGGTGCAGCTTCTGTGCCACTGTTCCATCAGGCTTTGTGTGGGGGAATTGCTGGGCGAGTACTCCGCCGAATCCGTCTTTGCTGCCGTCTGTGGTTACCACGAATGGTGTTCCGTCCCACCGCAGCCCTCTCAAGATGGGTTCTGAGGTGAGTGCTGCTTTAAGGTTGATGAATGCCTTCGTGTGCTCCTCTTTCCATTTGTCATTGAGGTTGTACCCTCCCATGGCGCGCCGGTATGTGGCCTTGGTGCACAGCTGCGGTAAGGGGACTCCATTGAGTATACTCCTGAGTGGGCCTTTGACTCTGGCGTAGTTCTTCACCAAGTCACGGAAGTGTCCCGTTAGTCCTAGGAATGAGACCAGGTTGAGCGCTGTTGCGGGGCACCTCCAATCCACTACTGCGGTGAGCTTGGTGAGGTCCGGCAGTACGCCGCGCTGTCCTATCCGTGCTCCTGCGAAGACGGCTTCTGACATGAAGAGTTGTGATTTCGAGGCTGATAGGGACAGCTTCCGCTCGCGCACGCAGTTTAGGATCCTTGTGAGCTTGTCTATCATCTCCTCAAACGTGTCGGTTGCTACTCCCGCGTTGTCCACAAAGATCTCAAGCGTCTCCTCTGCGATGAGATCGTGTAGGTGCATTGCTGTCACTGTTGCGAATGCAGTGGGGGCGCCCGTCAGTCCGAATGGCATGCGTATGTACCAGAAGTGTCCCAGGCCTTCCACATAGAAGGCCGTGTATGGTCTTGACTTGGAATCTATTTCGACCGCGTAGAATCCTGACGCAAAATCGATGACGCTGACGTACCTGTGGCCACTGAGACGGTGCTGTTTCACACATATGTCCCCTTGCTGCATGGGTGCTACCTTCGAGTGTTTGTTCACCTCTTTGAAGTCCTGGCATATGTGCCACTTCTGGTCCTGTTCGTCTACTCTCGTGGTTTCTGCTGCTTCTTGTCTGGGTGGTACCTGGAAGTGTGGTGCTAACCCCGCTGTAGCGCATTCGTCGTTTACCTTTCACTGCAGTTCTTCCAGTGTCAACCCTGGTCCGTCGTGTTGCTTCTGGCTGAGTGTGGTGAGCGATACACATTTGATCTTAGCTGGATCCACACACTCGATGATGCCTGCCTCTAGCATCTCTAGGATCTTCTTGTGCAGGTACCTTCTCTGTGGTGGTGTGAAGGTCCACTGCCGTGTCTTTTTTGGTAATTGTATGTCCGCAGGGATGTCGAGGCTGAATGTTGCGTCCTTGGCTGGGACTACCTCACGTACTGAGAGCGCAAAGCAGTCAGCGTATGAGGCGATTAGGTTGTGTGCCCATTCCTTTTCGATGTCTGACAGGTCGTCGCCCAGCCTCACTGCTTTCCATATGGCATTTACCCATTTCGCGCTGAATGGGTCCGTCAGGCATGTGAATGTGTCGCCGTTTGTGCCCAGGTGTTCTGTTGGGACTTCCATCCACTGTGCTCCTGGTTCCGGCTGCTCTATTACGTCCTCAATTGCCATTGCTGGCTGTGCTTTGTCCTCGCTGTTTGTCCACGTCGCCTGCCTCGGCTTCCCTGTGTGCTGTTTTCAGTCCAGTGCCAATACGTGCCCGTCGCTGGCTAGCTTGGCGTAGTATGGCTGATCTATCTGGTTCGTAAGCATTGCTGTTTGCATGCTGTTCCATACCTGGATCTGGTCGTGCCTGTAGTCATGCTGCGTGTCCAGCGTTTCAAGCATTGGTTTTCCGAGGAGGAATGACCATCCACCCCCACTGTTGAAGACCTCAAACGTTCCTTGGGCTGCGACCCCTCTGACCTCCACGCTGCCTGTCCATGTGGCCTGTGATTGTACCAGCGTTCTGTTCGCCATGTGTAGTACACGTTTTGATGGCTTCCCGTCGGCTAGCTTGTGTTTTACCTGGTTGAAAACGGTTGTGCACATCGCACAGATCATTGCGCCACCGTCGACCACGGCGCGTATTCTTACAATCTCGCCTGTTGGTCCGTGTAGCTGGACCTTGTGGGCGAACAGCCTTGTGGTCGCTTTCTGTTTTCTCTCTACCTCCGATCCCCCAATCGCATACAGATCCATGATGTCGTGTTCGATCTCGGTACATGCAACTTGAGCTTTCGGAGGTGTCGACTGCTGGTCCCCACTCAGCTCCTTGCTCTGGGTGGGGACTGGTGTGCTAGGCTCTACTTCCTTGTCCTGGGCCGCCTGCTCGCCTTTTACGCAGACGGCCCTTCGCCTTTTCCCTGCTCCTGATCCTGCCCCAGTGTGTCCCACTCCTCCAGCGTTCCATCCAGTTCCTCAAAGACTAAATGAACCTCCAGAGCTGCCATCTTGTTGACTGGTCCAAGTTGGCCGCTGCAGATTACCCGCCACCTCGTTTCCTCCTTGGACAGGCAGTTTGGGTGGCCGTCCTGGAGCCTGCACTGCACCGCCCTGTGTCCATGTGTTCCGCACCTGAAGCACTCACCGCTACAGATCGCAGTGGTTCTGGGTTTGAGTGGCATGGGCGTGGCGTCAGTTACGGGGTCATTGGCATTTCTGCCTGCGGCCCATTGGGCGATCTGGCACCCGTAGGTTGCTTGCCCGCCGTCCGTGTCTGGCTGCTGCGGATACTTCCGAAGGTGCTGCTGGAGTGCCAGCTTCTCTGCTTCGGAGGTGGGTTCTGTTACGCTCCCACTTCACTGTACGCTTCATTTCTTTTCATTTCCACTACCTACTGCTCTCTGCACTTTGCCTATGGACTGCCAGGCCCCTATGGCCCGTGACTCCGCCCATGCCTTCCTATCTTGCTCTGTACGCTTACCACACGGCCTGACAGGCCGCCGGGTCTGACGCGCATCCACTAGTGCTACATTTGCACGCCTCTGCGCATGCGCTGCCTCGGCACCTACTGACTCATACTGTACAATGACTCCGGATGACTGTGTACTAGTAGCGGTGTCCTAGGGGCACCATGACTCGTTCTGACTCCCTATGAGTCATGCCTTCATGTACTTATATCGCCCAGTTCGCTCAGGACAGACCTTAAGTCTGTTCTCTTGTAATCTCAGCTCGTGAATGGCCCCTTCCTTCACTTGTGAACCACAGTTCCTCTGGTCAATTGCCAGACTTCGCGCGTCCCCTTGCAGAGCACTAGCGTATGCTCAAAGGCAAGGGAAAGCTTGCTATCAGACGTCACAAGAGTACGCCTGCACGCGAGAGGTATACAGACCTCTTACCTTCGAGGGCTCAGTCACCAGCATCACCTACGCCCCCTCCTTCACCCGTGGAGGTACGCTCACTCGGTGGGCGTGACATTAGAACAGACTTAGCCAGCCAGCCAGAGGCCCCTGGCCTGAGTACCATCGTGGAGTCACCAGTAGACCACAAGTTTAAGCCGTTCACAGTTACAATCTGTGTGGAGGACGATAAGAAGGAAGACCAGTGAGTCCTCTTCCTCCAAGAAGGATACGAATCATCATCACACTTTGAAGGAACAATCCCGTGGACAGGGCACTACTTCCTCGCCATCCTCCCAGAATGGTCCAAGATCGCAGCGTACCCAATACACCACGTAGCAGGTGCCTGGTACGAAGTTGCATACGACAACAAGACTAACAAACACTTCGCTTACGCGAATGCCAAGACACGCTTCCCATTACTAGGGGAACCACAAGACCCAGAAGACCCAGAGGACGACACTACTGCCTTTACATCAGCAGTAGGAGGAGCACTAGAAGGTGCAGCACGCCAAGAAGTCAGGGACCCAAGCCCTATTGAAGAAGACCCAGAACCAATACAAGTCATGAGCACCCAGACCGTCGCTCCAGCATGCTATGCCCTCGTGGCCGGACAATCCTACACAGACATCGCCAGGATCAACCCATTCGCCCCAGCAGAACCCCGCCCTGATCTACCGCGAGGCAGAGAAGGCGGGGGACCACCAGGAGGAGGCAGAGGACCACCAGGAGGAGGCGGAGGACCACCAGGAGGAGGCGGAGGCTACCCTGGGGGGGGACCACTCGGAGCAGGGCCACCAGGAGGAGAGCCACCCAGATTTCCAGGATTTGACCTGGGCACCCCAGGGCCACAAGGTGCAGATGCAAAACTAGTTGGCCAGCCCCCAGAACCCTTTAGAGGAGGCGAAGAAGGGCGAAAGCATGCCAGGCACTGGATGCTAGACCTTGAAAACTACCACTTCTTGAACAGAAATGCCGCGGCCATCGCACAGGAAGACAACCGCATCGTGCATGCCCTCACCCTCATCAGGGGGCCACACATGGATGGATGGGCACGCCAGCGCATGAAATGGCTGCAACAGGTCTCCAGAGGCCTCATAAAGGACAATCACCCCTGGGAGTCCTTCAGGACCAGGTTCCTCCTCGATTACTCTGACATCTCTGCCCCTCAGAGGGCGCAGCAGGAGCTGATGGCGATCAAGATGCAGCCAGGAGAAGGCGTTGATAGCTACATCGTAAGGTTCGAAGAACTCGCTGAAAGGGGGAACCTCAAACCCAACAATACCGCCATTGTGTGGTACTTCTGGAAGGGCCTCAACCCCGGACTCCTCAAGGCCTGCCTCAAGGAAAGGCCCGTCCCCATGACCTGGGAAGAATGGAAGCACGCAGCACGCACCAACCACGTCCACTGGCAGATTGAACAAGGTATTCTAGCTCAACAAAAGCAGCAGAACCCCTTCGCAGGAGCCCAGCGGGCCCCTCGCCCCTTCTTCCCTTTCCCTACACGAGGCCCTCGCCCCCAGCAGCAGCAGACACAGCGCCACCAGCAGCCGCTCCGCCCAAGTCAAATGGGACCAGTCCCAATGGAAGTAGACCGCCTCAGGGCCATGCTCAGCGATACAGAAAAGGCCCGCCTCCAGAAGGAAGGGCGCTGCTATCAGTGCAAGAAACAGGGCCACCTGGCACGCCAATGCCCCCAAAGGAAGACACAGGGGAACCACCCACGCGCTGCCAAAGCACAAACAGCGCAGGAAGACGAAGAAGAGGACCCAGGAGCTGTTGCTACACCTGCACTCTCCGTCCCACAAGGGGTAATGGGTCCAGAAGAAATTCTCAAAGCTATGGCCGCCCTCAGTGACGAGCAGTATGGTCAGATGGGCCAGATGTGGGAGGGCCAGGGTTTTCCAAATGCCTGAATACGTCGGCCAGTATTCGGGCCATGTTCTGTCGTGATGTGTATCTACCAAGAATCAAATCGTTGCGTATCCCAGCCCAGTTACACACCTCGACTGCCAAGGCTGAGCTCCCTGTCTTCATTGACAGTGGGGCAACAGAAAACTTCGTCAGCCCAACCTTTATCAGGAGGAACAGAATCGCCACACTACCCCTCAGACGTCCCAGGAAACTGCGAAATGCAGATGGAAGCAAGAACAGCATCGGGGAACTCACCAGGTTCACTGAATTGGAAGTAATCACTGGCAAAAAGAGCCACATCCACCGCTTTTACATTGCAGAGCTAGGAGGAGATGACCTCATATTAGGCTACCCATGGCTCGCCACGGTAAACCCCCACATTGACTGGACGAAGGGAAGCATCGACCAAAGCATTGCCCTTCGCACACCAGAAGCATCGCTGCTTCAGCCTACACCACCAGTACAAGTTGCAGGACTATGAGTGGATCTCCCGTCATGCCAGCCCCTCTTAGAACCAGGAGACGAACTCATCATGCGCCTCTGCAAGGCTACTGTCTCCCAATGCATCGCTGAAGAAGCACAATCAAAGGAAAGGAGGACGTGGGACCAGA
>QLOS01002767.1:0-14435 GCA_003313725.1 Russula sp. MG48 | reverse complement strand
TCTTTACGAACTCATTCAGTAAGTGAGGACCCATGGGCAAATTGTCCAGTCGCACTTGAATTGTATTTTCAGGACCCGGCTTGAGTTCGCGGGCATCGCTGCCGAGAGGAACGACAAATATGGGTTCGTGTGCATCGGGTTGATTGGCTACTTGGGAATGTCCCGAGACAAAAAAGTCTGCATCCACCCATGCAGGTGTGGAGTTATAGGCCAACCCAAGTGACAATAACCATATGGTTTCGGACCGACCATTCGCCGTACGCTCAGTGGTGGAGAAAGCAATCGTCCAAATCCGCTCTGCGTTAAATAGTCAGATGTCTTTCTGACGACAGTATAAATAGGCTTACCAGACGTGACGAACTCGACTTTAACGCACTTGGACACACGCATTCGCATCCGGAATCGCCGCATCTTGATATGGGCAACAAATGTTCCTGTACCGTCGTGCGTCTCCTCCACATCGACGGCGTCCCCTCCGCCTAGGGGGCGCAACATCATAATATCACTGGAGGAGAGTGGGGAAAGCGCCCGAAAATGCCAGAACAAGTATTGGAGAAGTGCATTGTTCGACGTCAGCATGCACGCAAGGCGAACTGAAGTGACGGTAGTCTCGCTAAGAGACCCGCATTCGTCCAAGAGGGCGACTACGAGGGCATCCCAAGCCGCGTCGTCATCTTGAGATGATGCCTTAGGCCTGTTGAGGATAGCCCAATAGACTGGAGTTTGTCCCTCTATGAGCGGTTCCTGTAGCACTGTGGAGAATTTCAGACCCCCATCCTTGCAAATCTGACCACACATGGAGAAAACAGATATGCGTTCCTCGTCAGATGGAGGACTAAATAACAGAGACAGGATGCTAGATTGGACAGCCTTCTTTGTTTCATCCCGCGCTGCAGCTTGGCGAGCTGTTTCCTCTTCTTGCCTTCGTGCGGTTTCCTCGGCTGCTTGCCGAGCAGCATCTGTAATCTGTGCCGTCGCATTGCGAGTCCCTTTGGACAACTTAAACCTATTAAATGGGCGGAATGCTGAACGAAAGTTGGAAGTGCGGGTGCTCTGGGATGAAGGAGATATCTGTGATGAGGAGCTACTGAGTGGAGATGGCGATAATGAGTACATGGAGGGCGAAGAGGTGATTATGGGGGGGAGAGGGGTTGATTGGGGGAGAGGTGAGGGTGAACCAGCAACTTGAACCCGAGATATTGGTTGCGACAGGCGAAAAATGGGTGACTCTCCAAAGGTAGCCGTTTCCGCTTCTGGTAGGGCGGGTAGTGGTCGACGTGGTGCCTCAAGACGACCTGCCAGCTGAGGAGGCTTCAGAGTGACGGCATATGGGTCTTCTGGAATGTTGGGCTTTGGGGGACCACTGTAAGGAGGTGGTGCGGAAGGCCGCCGAAGGAGCATCAATTTGGAAGAGACAATACCCTGCTCTGGGTCGTGGGGGGTACAAGACTCTAGTATAGATTCTTGGTCGTGCTCCGGTGGCATCGCTCCGAAGGTAATTGCTGCGACCTAGAAACAATTGTGGGGACTTGGGGGCAACGATTTTGGGACAGGACCTGGTCGTTGATTTGATTTATTTATAGCCCGCAGTCCGCATATGGGTTCATAACTCAAACCTGGGAGCATATTTAAGCGCCAACGTCTTACGCCCATCCGAACCCGGAAATGAGGTGAGGGGCGTTCACTTGAACTGCCACCGATCGTTCAGGAGTAAGTGACAGGTCTTGCCTCGAGGCAAAGGCATATCTAGACCAAGTACTGCGTAGAACCCTCGAATGAGTCACTGGCACTGGCAGGAGCGGGGGAAATTCGGTTCCCCTACCGCCCTCTTGTCTCTTGTTTAGTCAACTCGCTGTCGTTGGGTGCCTCACCGTGGGAATTGAACTTGGCAGCCCGCGCTGTCCCAGTCTCCCCCGGGCCAACGCCACAAAAGCCACAAAATGGTAGTCTGGAACACAGCTCTGTATAACTCAACATATATTTCGGCGGTCACATTTTTACAGTAGGAGATACCTCAGTTTTGAAGTTGGTAATGACGGCTTGGTTCGAGGCACTGGCAGGCAGTGACCAGGGCGGCCATGCAGGCACGGTTTTTCCCAAGTCCGACCTATATATTCTTGGCATTTGACCTGCTGCCCAGGCCAGCTTTCCCCGAAAAGGTCACAAGTTGCCGTTCTTTGCCCCAGAACGATGGCCCAATGATTGCTTATCAAACACACTAGAGCGCTGAATAAAGGAGACATACAGCTTCTATCCGCGGGCAGTGCTCTTGACGTCCATCGATTTTACAGGTCGGTTGCCCGGACTCAAGTCAGGATATATTGTTCTCAAACAAGACTCTGACTCAAAAGTGCTACTCTATAGCAACATCATAATGTGTCATTTTTGGTCTCTTGATTCCCCTCCTTCCCACGGCACAACAACCGATGGGAGGGGGGCGCCCTGCCATGACAATTATCACGGCAAGTAGCGAATACCTCGGGATATCACCCACATCGGATTCACCAGTTCTAGATGCTGAGAACCTAATCCTTTCATTGCGATCGTCCGTAAGTTACGAAGCTTTACAAGGTCCCGGCGAACGGAATGCGCAAGGAATGGTTCCCAAAGCGTAGAGCGCAGGAACTCTAATCTGTGACGGCGGACAATAAGCTCTTCGATAGCGGTGTTAGCTGACAACCTTGTCTCCTCACACAAAGGCGACACATTTGAACCGTCCGCGTCTTGCGGATAGATTTGAAATATGTGACTCCCTGCTGCATACCGGTCATCCCGGAATCCCAGCTCCCTGAGAGTCCTTGGACACCTTCGGCGCTCAACCCGGCGCACAGAAGTAAAATGTGCCCAAATGTCGCTTGTCGGAACTCGGTGGCCGGAAGTTTAATTGTAACGTGTTGTTTATGTAACCATATCCGTTCATTCGTCTGTGCCTCCATTCCTCCCCTCCCCCCAGCGCGCTAGGCTTTCCCCCGGGCCCGAACCATTATTCTCCGCAGTGTGTCAACGAGTCTGTTACTTCCTGGGGGGCCACCTCACACCAACGGCCTTTATTTGCCTTAATATAGCCTCTCCCGGCGTGTTGAGCATTCATTCCAAAGCTGGCCACTTTTCTTGTCCAGCCTTCAGTTCTTGTCTCTTACGTCAGGATTGGTGTGTTTCTTTCGCCTTCTTACTGCTCTCCCGCATCTTGCGCCGCACCTCACTCTTTATGTTTATATGAAGTACACAATTTAATATGAAGTTCTACACGAAGCAGTTTACGGAAGACCATTAAAATATTGTCAGCATACACAAATGATTCGATCTCAGTCTTTCGTTGGGGTTATCACACCCTGGAGGGGAACGCTGTCATATTGGTGAAGTGTCCCTATCCGGGAAAAGGGCGAAGTTGCTGCACTATTCCCCTATTCACCTGTTCAGTAGGGCTCAGACGCAAGACGACACAGGAGAGTACATACAATGAGGTCATGCGGGAAACCAAGATCGAACGGTTTCGCACTGTCGATACGCTGGATTTGTTCGGGAGAGAGGGAGACGTCCAACGACTGAATGTTCTGTTTGAGATGCTCAATCTTCCGTCCCCCAATGATCGGGAATACGTATGGAGTCTTGTGCATTACGTACGCAATTGCGACTAGTCAAAACAGCTTCTGTAAGCGCAATTTGCCTATCTGGAGAACTAACGCACCGGAAGTGATGCTCTCCACGCCGACCTCGCTTGCGACCTGCTCAAGCACAAGGCACACTTTTCTCTCCTCTTCCGTGCGCTCCCAGTTCGAGCTTGTGACCATGCGGCCCTTTTCGCCACTCTCACGTCGGCGCGCTTCCTCTGCATCTGAACGAATTTTGCCGGCGGCAAGGACGTCCCATGGCGCAAGCGCGAGTCCCTCAGAACGCGCCATCGGAATAATGTCGCGCTCGAAGGATCGCTCGAGTACGTTCCACCTTCCCTGGTAAATTGAGAACGGGGTCTTCCCGTGGTCCTTCGCGTATTGATTCGCTTTGGGGACGATCCATGCTGGCGTGTCTGAGATTCCCTATTATGCGGTGTGAGCGGCATTTTTTAGGAGAGGAGAGGAACATACCAAATAGAGCACTTTTCCTTGCACGACCAGGTTATGAAGTGCATTCATGATCTCCTCAACCGAGGTGGTCCAATCCCACCAGTGCACATACAAGATGTCGATGTATGACGTACGCAGCTTCTTGAGAGACGCCTCAACGGAGATGCGCAAAGACTTTGCGTGATTTCCGCAGTAGTTCACTTTGTGAGTGATCTTATCCTGGCCCCGCTTGAAGTTGCTTGTATACTGGTTATGTTATCAGTAATCCCCCTAGGATGCAACGCGAAGACGTCTGGATCTGGACTTGCCTTAGTTGCAATCACAAGCTGGTCCCTAATGCCTCGTTTCTCAGCCCACTCGCCTATGAATTCCTCAGAGGTTTCGTCCTGACTGGGGCCAAATATTAGACAGCTCGCAATGCTTCACTATTCATGGCGTACTAGTTATTCGCGGTGTCTATGAAGTTTCCCTTTTAGGTGCGACTTAGTTGGAGTACGTGCAAGCGATAAAAGTGTAACTTACTCCCAGATCAAAATAGGCATCAAGGAGCTTGAAAGAGCTCTCCTTATCCATGGAGCCCATGCCGAACTCATGCCATTTGTCCCCGATGCTCATCGCACCCAGCTGGATCGGCGAGACGCGTACTCCCGCGAGGGGCGACAAGGTGCGATAACGCGCAAGCTTGGAGGGTGGAGGCGGGGGAGGTGACCACAATTGCGACATCGTATAGAAGTTTGAGACGAGAAGAGTTGGATGTATTGACAGATGACACACTCCACTGCTTCGTTAAGCTGCTATTTGTACTCTGCAGAGAGCGACCGCATGGGGATCCCCAAGCTTCCATGCCGCTGATAAATTGAAGGCTTGAGCAATGGATGCGGCAGTTATTTCGAGTCGGTGTAAGGTGGGTCATCATGGAACATGGAATAGAAGCGGTGGCGCTCGCATCTTGGGCACATGGGGCTGTATGATTCGTCAGCGTGGTGCCGCACAATCAGCAACATTGTCTTGAAAGGCAAGAGTCTGTCCGATCGCAAGGAATGCCATCTCGCCAGAGTCGTCACGTAAATGAATTCGATTTCACATGCTCCAAGTCCGGGTGCAAGTCGACTGGTATGGACTGGGGGTGTTGATCGGCGTCATCCTGTGTTTCTGAAGGACAGAAAGCTGGCAGCTGAAGACAAGGGTCGAGTACATTCAGTCAGTGGTCTCAGGCTCCTAGGACGTGCAGCAATCTTACTAGTACCGAGATGTCCGAGTCTGCGAGCTTGGGACCCAATCGGATTCCCACGGGGCGTCCCTCGTTCAGTTTTAGGAAATCCTTCTCCCGCACGAAAAGTGGTATGCCGCTGATATTGGGAATCTACATACTGTAACTTATTATCGGCTACGCGGCGATCAAGAGGCCCGGCATGACACGGATTGCCAATCATGGTCTCACCAGTCGCCATTCCCTCCATCAATGCATCATCTAGGCACCCAACCTCTATCCCATCGAATTTCTCTATACTATGCAGGGATCGTACCGACAACACACAGGATCTTGGAACAAAGTCATGCTACGCGGAACGCGTCGCACTTTCGTTGCTCCCATCTTCCTCTCCTGGCGTCAGATTTACACGGTAGCGTGTGTCCACAGATACTTAGGGTGAGGCCAACTTGATGGCACGTCTTACACACCATAATCCATTAATTCTACCCACGTGTGACTACTCCCGGCCATCAGGAAGCCATAGTCACATCGATCATTTCATGTCGGCTTACAAGCGGAGATCACCTCGATCAGTTGTCCTTGGTATAGCCATCTGACCGCCCTGTTGACGTCGTAGGTACTGTCCAGAAGAGGTACACAACCTACGCGACGATCCCGTATTTATTCCAGCATTTAGGTATGGAAAACGTATCTGTCCTTGGAGACACTTTGCTGAAGCGATGCTGTTTATTATTGTTGGATCTTCGGTTTTCAATGTCGAGAAAAGCCCAGATTCTGAGAATAGACACCTTCAAGTACTCATATGTACCCATATGGTGGCTCCCTTGGGGATACTTTCGCAGTTTCTACTGGTAGAGAACGAATCGTAATCTGTTAGCCGTCCGAACTCATTCCCATGCTTCATCGCCCTGAGGAACGAGACCGCCAAGTAGCTTATCGTCGCAGATCGCATGGCTCGTTGAATGACTCAAGCAATCAGCTGGCCTTACGCTGATTATTCAGGGATGCTTGACATGTTCTACATGAGCTGACTCGGCCCAAACTACGGATAGGAATGTTGTGTGGTGTCTGCGGCCGCGGATGCTTTGTTTGTCAACGTATAAGCGTTCCCCGGAACATTCCGAACATGGCACATCAGGAACCGACACCCCCTAGGGTTCGGGTTACAGTAATACTTTGGTTTCAATTCATGCTACATGAAATATTTTTGAGGATTTCTTCCGGAGAATGGGAGAGAGGATCTGTGTCTATCAAACTGCGGAACTAAAAATGATGTTTGTCGTGCTGCAGAGGTGGTGAAAGGTGTAACCCTAGGGTTTAGGGGGTGCCAGTTCCTGATGGCGGCTACCTTACTCGAGGATGCGCAACGGGACTCGACAAAATTTAATTGTTAAATGCCAACCTATGACATAAACGCCGAATGACCGCCTTGATTCTGTGCTGAGTTGGGTTTGAGCCATTTTTAATTATGCGACAAGCTGAAGTCCTGTGCCGTAGGTACAGTACACGTGCCGAAGGCACGGACACACGCGGCCAGAAGCTTGTATCCGTTTACTGTATGTGACTACTGCCCCTCCATAAGGCGCTTAGAACGACAGCAGTGGTATTTTCGACACTGACCTTAGACGACATGTCTGAGGACAACGCTGCTACCTATGTTTTCGAACTAGGGATTATTGAAATGGAAGTGCGTGTCATTTTTCCTTTTTCAAAAAGATAGCAGAATACCTGGTTCATAGTCGGTGAGTGGTATATTTCTTTTGCACAAGGACCCAGGCCGCCGAAGGATGCTTGGTTTTTGTTATGTCCAGATGCTTCTGCTGGATATCTAAGTGGACTGGTAATGCCTACGTGGCACCCTTGACCCTTGATTGCAGAATATCTTTATGTGCGCATAAAAATACCTTTTTTGCTGACTAAGGGGACTTTAGTCTCGGTTTACTACTCTTAAGTTAGTAACGTTTTGTGGGTGCGATCATGGTCTCTCTAGTGTCTGTCCTCGACCTTGTTGCTGCTCTATCGTTCATTGCCGCTCTTTGGGCTATCCGCGATCATCGAAGGCGGGGAGGACTACCCTACCCTCCTGGTCCACGATCTTTACCTATCATTGGAAATCTTCTCGATATTCCAAAGGAATTCTCCTGGCTCGCATATACTCGATTGTCAAAAAAGCATGGTACGAGTCTCCCCCTCAAAGGAAGTTCTTCTTACAACTAGAATGACAGGGAGTATCATGTCTTTCCATGTTTTCGGGAAGGTCATCATCGTACTGAATACGGCCAAAGCCACCAAGGATCTCCTTGAAAAGCGTGGCGACATCTGCTCCGATCGCCCTGTGATTACTTTCTTTGAGATGTATGTACTTCAATTCAGTGGCCAGGCCTGTCGAGTGACCTAGCCCAGGATGGGATGGCAATGGCATGTTCCAACTGCTAGATATACAGAGTCTTATCGCCTGTCACGCAAGCTCCTCGACCGTGGCCTCCGCTCGGGAGCCGTGGCGTCATATCGCCAGATGCAGCAGGCGAGGGCCTGCGTACTCCTCACCCGGTTATTAACAAATCCGAATGACTGGGAGACGCATATCGAACTGTCAGTGTCGCCACTTTGAACCCACGCTTCATGTCTGAATTGTGGTTCTGCATGCGCTTAGCTTCCAGGGGGAATTAATCCTCGCTATGACGTATGGCTACGAGGTCTGTGGGCCTGGTGACAAGAAAATCGAGGCAGCCAAAGCGATGAGCAGGTTTGGAACGCGAAGGGTTCTTCCGGGTGCCTTACTCGTGAATGAACTTCCTTTCCGTATGTAGTGTCGCTCTTTTATGTGGCATCTTAGACCCATGGTGAACGCTTCAGTGCGCCATATCCCCGAATGGCTGCCATGGTTTAGCTACAAGCCATTAGCCCGTATTGGCCATGACCTAGGACAGGAGGTCCTCTATGAGCCGATTCGGTTCGTGAAAGAAAGTATGGTAAGCTAATATTTGTTTGAACTCAACGATATTCAACAGCTGACAAAACTTATGGCAGCTCAGTGGCACAGCACAGCCTTCGCTTGCTCTCGAAAATTTTCAAGAAATGGAGAATCTAGGTGGACCGGATCGTGATAGAATTGAGAAAGTGGCTATTGATGCTTTAGGCTCGATGTATGCAGGTACGTAGCTATTACGGTGCTGAGATCTGGTTGAAATCGCCTTGTGTAGCTGGAGCCGATACCGTAAGTCGACGCAAGATTACTGCGAGCTCGTGGGAGCGCTGAAGTCTTAGCATCTCCAGACTGTATCGGCTATAAGAACCTTTTTGTTGGCAATGCTACTTTACCCTGACATAAAGAAGAAGGCGCAAGATGAACTTGATGTTGTCACTGGACGAGAGCGACTTCCGACTTTCGAGGACCGTCCAAGGTTACCATTCGTAGATGCAGTGTGCAAGGAAGTTTTGAGGTGGCGGCCTGTCACGCCTCTGGGTGCGTTTCATCGATCGTCTCGAACGAGATATCTGAGCATTGTCTCATTCGCAGCTGTCCCCCATGCAGTCACACAAGACAACGTCTACGCGGGTTATTTCATACCTAAAGGTTTGTGTTATTCTCTCTTCACAAATCTATTCACCTTTGCCTACGCACACACCCTGCCAGGCGCAATAGTGATCGGAAATACATGGTACGCTATCTTCCCCGTGCTATCTCAGTCGAAGTGGCCTAAATTCTTTGCAGGGCAATTTTACATGACCCTGTCTTGTATCCGGACCCAGATGACTTCAAGCCGGAGCGATTTCTCAACCCAGATGGAAGGTTGCGTGACGACCCAATATTGGCGTCTGCATTCGGATTTGGAAGACGAATCTGTCCCGGAAGATACTTTGTCGATGCGACCTTGTTCATCGTAGTCGCATCTTTGATTTCAGTTATCAACGTAGAGAAAGGCCGGGATGCCAAGGATGGTCCACTTAGCTACACATTTACAGGCGGTGTGATAAGGTAATTCATGAGCTGCTACGACAGGGAGGAGTGAAGCTGATCATGTTTGTAGTCATCCCAACTCATTTCCATGTTCCATTGTTCCCAGGGATAAAAAGTCAGAAGAACTTATTATCGCAAATACCATGAGGCGTTGAGATATTCGGCTCTGTAGTACCTGGATGTATTTTGTTATCGAAACATCCGGACCATAACGTGATTTGGTAGAAAGCAGAAAGATCTTCCCTGATGCAATTAGTCAGCAATGGAGATTATCACCTTGAAAGTTGGAGCGGAAGACAACCAACTGGAATTAAGAAGTCATGGCACCTCATCGCGTTCATTTGAACATAGCTTTTATATTACAGTACCCCCCGGGGCGTGACCACCATGATAGATGAAATCACGCACTCAACGCATTCACTGGTACAAAACTATTCTTACATGCGAGTCGCGATACAGGATGTTTACAAACCCCTTGAATGACTGGGCCGATGGGTCCATGTGCCAGTGCTGACCACTCAGCCCAACAACTGGCTCGGACTCGGTATTTCGGACTCCGTTCTCATCTCCGCCGCTTCTGTGACGCTTTGGGAACTCGAGCTTCAAGTTATGCGTTCCGACGGCCGCCGATGAGATGGGTGTGATTGTCATCCTTCGCTTGTTGTCTTGACCATCAACCAGCGACGAACTGAAGACCGTCTCATGCTCGTTTCTTTTTTGAACCGGTATTGTCTGCTGCTGCCTTTCATGGGCCTCCGTGGATTTATCTGCACTCTCTTGGGCGAGATGCTACGAAACTCTTGTTGTCTTGTGTGGTAAACCCTTTGACCCCTGTTGTGTTCAGCTCCTGCTCTCTAGGATTCCTCCCGACTTATACGGAAAAGGCCATTCACATGGTCGAATCAACACAACACGTGGGGTTCCATGTGGGTTTACCGACGGAACGTGATGATAATAGAGGCAACGCAATAACATATCATCCCATTCACAATACCCTCCCGCACGCTCAAGTCTTCTCTGGTCCCTTATTCCTTCTCGAAAGTCTATAACAGTTGATCACCAACAGCAAAAGGCGAACAACCTGATCATTAACCATTATCATCCTCTACTTTCTCGTCAAGTCGCGTTATCAAAGTACCAGCCAAGTGACTGAGGCCGAACAATTGGAACACAGTTACCATCCAACAGCCCCCTCCCTTGATGCCTTCGTATCCTGCTTCTGCATCCCAGTTCCTGGGACAGACCACCGACAACGATGCACTCAGGATCGAGACAATCCTGGGTGTGGGGTCCCTCAGCATTGTCTACCGCGCTGTCGACACTCAAACTGTGTGATATGCCGTTAAGCGTGTAGAGAAATGTGGCATGGACTACTACCAGACTTTCGAGCTCTTTGCTACCATCGTGGTTTCTGGCGGACGCCGGACCCGAAGTGCTTCGCTTCCCCTATAGCTCCCCTTTGCATCCAGTACAACAGGATTTCAGCTTGGAAATGGCACTGTTTCCGGTGTTACACCATTTTCCCATGCGCACCCTCGCGGTCATGCTGGTCTTAACCAATCATGACGTTTTGATCATGGCTTTAGGTGATGCGGTCAAGGACCAGATTCCATCGGAGGACTGATATCAATAGGGGCACATGGTGTAGTTGGTTTATCACGTTCGCTTCGCACTTCAGTGACTTTGCGAAAGGTGTCCGGTTCAATTCCGGATGTGTCCATTAGTCTTTCTTTTCCGCTCTGCCCTCTAGTCGCCTCTGCTTTGACTTGGTTGAGTCTCGCCAGCTGATGCGCTTCGTGTACCATGCATCTTCCTACGGCTTGCCTCCGCAGCCTAGCATAGCGCATAGGGGGCGTTCTGGCGCCCATAGACCCGGGACGGTTTGAGATTCTGTTGTCTGAATGCGGACCGATAGACAGTTTCGAAATGTCATTCTGCTGCCAGACTATCAGCCTAAACTCTGCTCTGCCGCCTTATTCAGACAGACTTGCTACTTCCATGCTACCTCCGTTCATTTATCCAGTACTCCTGTAACCCTACATATACTTTCGGTGAATTAGCTGGGCTAAATTTTCACATCTCGATTTCGTCATGCAACCTGTCATCAGCATCACCGCTCCCACACCTACAAACCTCAAGCCCAATACCTATGGGAGAATCTACAGGACGACTACCTTCTTCGCTGACGCAGCACTTTTTGATATGGTACTATGACACCGATTCCTTCTTACATACAGACACTGAACTATGCACACAATTCAGGATGGAACTCTCACAGATTCCATCGCAGCTGTCGAAGCGGCGTGGAGCAAAGTGGCGCGCGAAATTGGCGAGGACCCCGCGTTCGTAATTGCGACGACGCACGGCAAGCGCGCCATCGACAATCTCGCACGCTTCAAGCCGCACCTCCGCTTGCACGAGTTAGCCGCCGCCGTTGACGAGTTCGAACGTTCCATCCTCTTCTATGCGGACGCGCATTCGCGCGCGCGCAGCTCCACGCCCTCGCTTGTGTCCGACTCAGGCTCCAGCCCCAGCTCAACAGTGGGAAATTCATCCGTATCCTCTCTAGTCTCAAGCGCTTCAACATCTATGGAGCAGCTCGTTCCTGGGCCGCAAGTGGAGCTTGCGGAGGGGCTCGCGGTCGCCCTAAGCGCGCAGAGGGACGGGTGGTGCGAGTGGGAGGTCGATGCCGCGGAGGTCGATCGCACTGTGCGCATCCTTCCCGGGGTCAAGGCGTTGCTCGGGTCGATCCCGAAGGGCCGCTACGCAGTCGCCACGTCTGGAGCGAAGACCTACGGTGCGCTGCCTTCCCCACTCTCCTTGTCCTGTCTCGATCGCAACTGGGCTGACAGACGCGATCTGAGTAGCACATGGCTGCCTGGAACGCGTGGGTATCACCCCGCCCGCAGTGACGATCACGGCGGACGATCCACGCCTCCGTGCGGGCAAGCCCGCGCCGGACCCGTTCCTCCTCGCTGCCGAGTGTCTCGGATATCGGGCATCGCGTTGTGTTGTCTTTGAAGATTCACCGAGTGGCATCAGGGCCGGAGTCGCAGCTGGTGCAGTCGTCATTGCTGTGTGCACGAGTCACTCCCGCGAGCAAATCGAAGAGTGCGGTGCGCACTTTGTTGTGGAGAACTTGGAGGATGTACGTTGTGAGGAGATGGAGACAGACGAGGGGCTTCGCCTAATGTTTACAGTCGAGCACTGAGTACAGCTCAGTTGCATGTACAGTATACGATGGCGCGCTGGCGCGTTATATACGCGAGCATTATGCACAACTTCGAGGTCCTGTTGGATTCACGCGAGAGATAAAAGGGAGGGCCTTGATTCGGCGGCAAACGTACGCGTTACCCAGTCGTAGCTTTGCAGTATTTAAGTTCATAGAAAATATCGGATAGGAAAAAAGGTAATAAGCAAATTTGAGAGAAATTTTCATAGTGATTCAAGTTGCGAGGCTCCACCACCACACATCACATGCACTGGGCGAGCTCGATTGCTCATTCCTTAAAATGCTTATGCCTAACTTACACGGATCCGAGTCCAGTAACATACAAACGCGTGACCGTAACCTAAAATTGTATGAATGGTAGTCTAGTCCTGGCGAAAAGAGGGAAGTGATGGCATGATGTCGCTTCATATCGAGTTCAATCTGAGAAAACAAAGTAGTCGGACGCCTCAATGTAGCGCTGGGGGTGGAAATTAGAGGGCTGGGTGACTCGGAAACGAGCACTCACTTCAAGAAGCTGGTTCTCGAAAATTACATCAGGGAGGGGGTACCCATAGACTAGATGGACATGTGCATTCCAAGGGCTCGTGGAGACAGGACGCTGACAGGAAATATACACCAGATCAGCGAATTTTTATTCCGGATGCGCTTTGAGAGACGGCCTCAGAGTCAAGGAGAGGCAACTTCGATTAGAATCAAGTCCAGGCTTGTACGATCGTCCCTGGTCAGTGGCCTTATAGTTGTCACGGTCCTGCAGTTGGAGCCTCGCCTCGGACGTACCCCATTGATTATCTTGCTGTAAATGAGGGCCATGGCGCCAGCTATGCGCATGGCATTCGCAGGAGGTGGGAGCTGCAGTTGAAACAAGTCAAATAGGTCAAGCATCCTAGCTTCTGATGACTTTCGCTGGGGGCGAGTACGACCATGCGGAAGTACGTATTCACCTACACAGTATCAGTCGTTGACACACTATCCAAGCACTTTGATCGCGAGCACTAGCGTGATGATCGCTCAGATAACTTACACAAAGTGTGGTCTCAGTTTAGACCTATAACCCACCACCACTATTCTGTTTCCTCATGCTCCTGTATTTTTGGCGAAGTCCTTCAGGAATCTCCAGTTCCCCAATTCTTCGATGCTTCGCTACCCAGCTGCCTTCTCCCATCCCGTCAGGTCTGCCTTGAGTAGGGGACAGGTTCAAAAAATAATACCAAGGCAGGAACTAAGGCTCGTTGAATGATTCGGGCGATCAGCGGGCCTTATGCCGATTATCGCACTCAGGAACACGGTTGACACGCGCTATACAGTATGACCCCATTCGGTTTAAATTGCGGATATCATAGAAGTATTGTGTGGTGTCCGCGGCCGCGGACCTTCTTTGCCTTGTGCATAGGCGTTCCCCACGTCCGCATCTGGGAAGATCTGGTTTTGACGATGGGGGTTGAGCGCTGAAGGCCTTGATTCCTTCGGTGGCGCAAGAATGTTCGAGCCACATCTATGATCTCGTGACTACTGCTTCTTAAGGCAATTAAAATGTCGTATTTCCGACCGTGATCTCAGACAACTTTTCTGAAGATGATTGACACTAGTACTACCTATGTCTTCGGCCTACGAATTGTTGAAAATTGCGTGCCATTTGACGTTCTTTTTCTTTTTCAAAATAGCAGAATACCTGACTTATGCTCGGTAAGTGGCATATTGCAATAGTTCCTTTGTACAAGGACTCAGGCCACAGAGGCGGCGAAGTATTCTTAATTAGAGTATCAAGATATTGTTTACGTGTCACACCCTTGATTGCAGAATATCAGTATTCTCTTCTTTGCTGATCAAGGGAACTTGATCCTCGGTTTACTACTTTGGTAACCTTTTGTGGGTGCGATCATGGTCTCTCTAGTGTCTGTCCTCGATCTTGTTGCTGCTCTAACGTTCATTGCCGCTCTTTGGGCTATCCGCGATCATCGAAGGCGG
>QLOS01002761.1:0-17395 GCA_003313725.1 Russula sp. MG48 | reverse complement strand
TGGTGGAGCAGGCCCAGGCGTCACCACTGGCGGAGGCGGGGGAGGCGTCACCACTGGCGAAGGGGGGTTCTTATCACCTGGTGGAGCGGGATTCTTATCCCCTGGCGGAGGTGGTGCAGCAGGAGGTGGTGCAGCAGGAGGTGGTGCAGCAGGAGGTGGTGCAGCAGGAGGTGCAGCAGGAGGTGCAGCGGGAGGAGGCGCAGCGGGAGGAGGCGCAGCAGGAGGCGGTGCAGCAGGAGGCGCAGCGGGAGGAGGCGCAACAGGAGGTGGTGCAGCGGGAGGTGGTGCAGCAGGAGGTGGTGTAGCAGGAGGTGGTGCAGCGGGAGGTGGTGCAGCAGGAGGTGGTGTAGCAGGAGGTGGTGTAGCAGGAGGTGGTGCAGCGGGAGGTGGTGCAGCGGGAGGTGGTGTAGCAGGAGGTGGTGCAGCGGGAGGTGGTGCAACAGGAGGTGGCGCAGCAGGAGGTGGTGCAACGGGAGGTGCAGCAGGAGCCCTCACAGGAAAGGACATGGTCGATTGCGGACGAGGGGAAGGAACGGGAATATGGGAAGACAAAAGTTGGGAACGAGGGTAAGAATATGTCAGACAAAGGGGGAATAGCCTGAGTTCCTTCCGGAGGTTAGTTGCAATGAATGGACGCTCATGGTGCGGCTGAGGCACTCTGATCACTGATGCTGATGAATCTGGTCATCGACACATTGGGCTGAGGGTACGCAGTGATTACCCCTGCCAAGACAATACTGTATAAAGGGATCCGGAGTTCAGGGATGTGGTAACTTACTAGTGAGGTATTGTTTAATTAACGACGCATGTCCCGGCGCCAGCGCTACCCGGACTGCAGTGGGCGCTCCAGAGTCACGCGCAAACGGGTCCTATTCCCCGCCGTGCGACCTGCTCTCCACGACCCATTTGTAAGCTACAGCTCGCTGTCTCACACTCATTCGTCCTCGCACGCACCGTCGGTTGTCTTCTCGATCGCCCTCACCACAACATCTACTCCACGCTCGCGCCGACGACTCGGAATCTGGCTCGATTCTCAGTGACAGCGTCTGGTTGCGGCCTTCTGCCATCTCGCAACTCACGACCCCGTTTGTGTCACCCTCATCGAGAGTCGACCTTGTGGGTGACATCATCGATGACGGCGTAGGCGCTCCCTGCCAGCTCGCGTACTGCCACACGCGACGTGTCCGAGTCCAGGATGGGCAGGCCAAGGCAGGGGCATATAGGAGAGTATGAGCTTGAGGGCGGTGCGCTCTGAATCGTGCTCATGCCTATGAACCCGGATAGGCTGAGACGCCCGGGTCGGGTCAAGGCCGCCACAGGGTTACGCACTGGTGTGCACACTGGTGAGTTCGAAGGGAGCAGGAGGGGAAGAGAGAGCGATGGTACTGGCGAGGCATCAAGCGGCCAAGGGATAGACCGCGTGCTGCCCTGACAGGAGTCTTAGGGAGTTTCTAGGAGGAATCACGGTAGGAGACAATGGTGCCTTGCAATAAGACGCTTGTTGCCTGCCTCTCTATTCCACAAACTAAGGGCTTTGAAATACATCAGAAAACAAGGCATACATGGCCCAGAAATGTAAAGCATGGGGTCGAAAGTAATCCTACGAATTCAGCGGGCACGAAGGGGACAGATGAAAGGGTAAAAAATACACAAGAGGGCACGATGCCCACGGGCGGGTAGGGAAACACAGGAAAAGTCGAGATGAGGGCTCAGAATCGATGAGTAAGGTGGGGTACGTGTCGCAAAACATTAGGTTGAGGGTGCGCCCTCAGTAGACCACCATAGGACGCCGCAGCAACCTGTAGACAGGGGGCGATAGAAGAATGAACATACCAGAAATGGATGAGAACAATGAAAACACGAGGCACAAAGTAGATCGAGGCGCAAAGAGATAAGCGCTCCACGGGGCAGCGCGGCAAGGTATCTAGAAAGACATAAGGGAGACAAGTGCAAGTGGTGGCGTTGCGGCACACAAGCAGGGCAGAGGGTGAAAAGATGAGAGGGCGATGGTCTGGTGGCTCACCGAGGTGCCAGAGTCGTTGCGGCATCACCGAAGTTAGCGGTCTTGAGGGCGAAGGGTACGAAACGTGCGATCGCGGGGACAGCAGACACGCAGACCTTACGACGGGTAGTATTCATGAATCACGGCCAAATGAACACCAGTAGATGATAACAATCGCCTCCGAGCCAGGCACTGACCGCCGTGGGATGGCCATATGGCATACCATCAATGCGCAGTAGAACAGTGCCCCGGGATGACGAGAGCGAAGTCGAGGTTGAAGACTTCACACTTATAGAAGGTGAGGGGGCCATGGAGGCTGGAGCTTACTGAGGAACCGCTAGCACTCGATGAGGGGGGATGGGCCTGGCTTCTGAGGACTGGTTGCTGGCAAGAAAGAGAAAGCATCTTCAGCAGACAAGTGAGTCCGAGTCATGGTAATATCACGATGATAAGTGTCCCCACTCACCTGGACCTAAGCAATTCTAGTACACCGAAAGTCATACGTGACAGGGCCGGGTGTTTCCAACAGGTCTAGACGGAGTCGGCAGCCTCAGTTCCGATGGAAGAGGACAGGTCTACAGAAACACCTTTGGGGGGTTTTTTTTTTTCAAGTCAGCACATCACGCGGTCCCGGGTATTACCGGTTTTGGACTAAAGACAAAGTGAGATACGACTGGCTGGTAGTGGCTAGCACGCGGTGCAGAGAAAAGTGATGGTGGGAAGGGGTGGTGTAAACAACGAGCTGATATCAACCAAGCCCTCGCAGCGACTCGCGCTCAGAAAGGTGTGAGGAAGGAGGTGTCTAACACCTTTGAGGCTGCAAAGCGACATGACCGTATAAGCCGTGTCTGCCGTGGTTGCAGTACCTGTGTCAGCCTCAGGCTGAGTGAGCTACCAAAAGACACAAACCTGCGTGCGAAAATAACGTCACGAGGCACGGGCCGAATGTACTGTACCACAGCAAAGGCGTCGATTCTCTGTGTGTACAGTATATATACTATCACCAAGCCACCTTTTTTTGCAAATTTTCACTATTCTTTTTCTCCTACTTTATCCTTCAGGAACCGGGATCTGGGAGAAATGACTCTAAGTCTATGTCTATATTTTTATTTGGAGACATTCTGCCCATTATTCGGCAAACATCCGCGGGACTGCGATGCGACCGAAACGAGACGTGTTTTTTAAGCGGAGATTGAAATCCTTGAAGGTGTTATCTTATGGCAACTTTACTCTCACAAAATTCATAGTTGTAAAGATAACATTTAAACAAAAATTACCAAGAAGTAAGGAGATTGAGGCAGAATTGAGCTCGCTAGACGGAATTGCAAAAAGGTGGTTCGGTGATAGTATGCACGCTCACCCGCTGGCCTGGGTGACTCAGTGGTGAGAGAGAACATACTGTGCTTATTTGGTCGTGGCTTTGCCTACACTCAGCTAGGCCTGAAATACTATCTCTTCTTAGAGTTTGAGGTTGTCACGCAGGGAATGACGGGGGGTGCCCGCCGAACAGATCTGCTGTTCGCTACGCTACTATCGTCCCTAAGTACTATGCCTGTATACTACTGTTTATCGCTCTCGATCTTATCCGCAATCTAAAACTGATCTCATCATCCCTGGATGTCTCATTAAGACATCCTGAGTCACCTAGTACCGATCTGGCTTAGTGCCGGATTGGTCCTCCCCCAACACTCCCCTTCAAGCTGGTACTAGCCCCCAGCTTTGGGTATACTATATATCTACTTATTTTTCGGGTAGTCTCTGGTCCCGATTACTAATATAATCATTTTTATGAAATACTTGGGATATCGACAGTTTCTGACGATACACATGGCGCCTTCGATCCTTGGGTCCTTATCCCAAGGATACGCCACAATATTTTATGTACTGCTGCTTTAGGCGTTAATTGACAACGCGTGACTTTAATCTACTTAGGCTGTAAGCCTGGTCGCGCTCGCCATACTCGCGTAAATCTCGTTCCTTGCAATATACTATAGGAGTACACTTTAACTCCTTCTATTGCCTTCGGATTACTCTTGCGACAACTCTGGATCGCTTCTCGATGTGTGATTATCACTTGCCAGTATCGGCATGCCCCACTTCTGGCGCTATCGCGCAGACTATCACGTGCACTATCTCTGTCTTGCGCGGTGTCGAGCATCTCTTATGCTCCCGGTAATTCCACGTGTGAATTGTATGCTGCACTCTATGCTTCAGCATGTATCATGCGAGTTTCTGTCTGCCTCTCCACCAGATCTATTAGACCGGTGCATTCACCATACCTGGCGGTGCATATAACTCGATATAATCGTGTCCAGGTCTTACCATTGTTAGTCCTTTGACACCAATTTTGCACAGCTAAACCGAATGTCCATTCTCTGGATATCGATCTCACACCCTAGGGAATACTATCCCTGGGCCTAGGAATCGCTTCCCAGAGTTGGTCAAGCTCTGTTCAATCGTGCGTTCCCTTTTATACTGTTCTGAGGATTCTGTTAATCCCTTTTAGGCTTTTGGATTATCCCGCGCTGCTTTCGCGTGTATTTCTCTGCGAGCAACGTGGGTTACCATTAATGACGCGTACATCTCTCGCTCTTCGATGTCGCATCTTTGTTACTGTCAACGAACTTCCAAGTCCACTTCTGTTGGAGTTGGGTCTCCTCGTTTTCACCCACTCTGACCACTCTTAGGATCTACTGGTGTCCCTTTGGTCGTTGGGTCCATTGCCAGAGATTGCGACGTGCGCAAATTCTGCCTCTGGTGGAATTCTCGCGCTTTCCACATCTTCTCCCTCTGAATCTGAGAAGGGGTCAGCTAAGCGTCTGTAATTGGGACTTTTTCCCTTAGTCTTGCGACACGAAGGTTCCTTCGAACCTATTTCTCCTTCCACTGGCAATTATCCATATTTCCTCTTTTAGAGCATCGTCCGGAGCCTCTCCTATACTTCGCGGGGCGCTCCGTGTGTCCGTAGGTACAACAGTTGATATCCTGCTTTTTGTTTTGCAGTCTCATCTGTGTCCTTCGGTGTACGTGCGTGCTTCCCGTTCATGTGTAGGTGGTCCGAGTTGCGCGTGCTCCCCTCCGCCTCCCCTTCACGCGTAACTTAGGATGTTACGGCGATCTCTTCTGGTGGGGTATAGTCTGGAGGACAAGGGAATCGAAAATTCCTGGAAGTAAATACTTTGGCGCGTAAACGTGCTCAGGACTTTGGCAACATTTTCCGTTGCACGGTCTGCCCTAGTACATCACCTATATAGGTATGATGTATTCTCCTAAGTAGATTTCTCACTCCACCATCTTTTTTATATGATGTGGAATCATCTAACACTGTCTGAGTTTGTGAATTATTTCACAGACATGCCACACGCTATGTTACAATCCCACTTCACTGTATGCTCTATTTCTTTTCATTTCCACCGCCCACTACTCTCTACGCTATGCCTATGGACTGCCGGGCCCCTACGGCCCGTGACTCTGCCCGCGTCTCTACATTTCACACTATACATTTACTACCCGGTCTAACGGACCGACGGGACCGGCGCGCATCCACTAGTGCTACATTTGCACGCCGCTGCGCATGCGCTGCCCCAGCACCCATGACTCATACTATACGATGACTCCTGCTGACTGTATGTGACTCTGTACCAGTAGCGGTGTCCTAGGGACACCATGACTCGTCCTGACTCCCTATGAGTCACCCATGTATGTACTTATACCGCTTGGTACGCCTAGGACAGACCCTAAGTCTGTTCTCTTGTAATCTCAGCTTGTGAACGGTTCCCTTCCTTCCCTTGTGAACCATAACTCCTCTGGTCAATTGCCAGACTTCACGCGTCCCCTTGCAGAGCCTTAGTGTATGCTCAAAGGCAAGGGAAAGCTCTCTATCAGACGTCACAAGAGTACGCCTGCACGTGAGAGGTATACAGACCTTTTGCCCACGAGGCCACAGTCACCAGTATCGCCTACGCCCCCTCCTTCGCCTGAGGAGGTACGCTCACTCGGTGGGCGTGACACGCTATGTGGCGCGTTCACTTGGAAGTTATGTGACAATGTCGAGCTCCCCTTCAAGCTCAGGGGTGATACTGCCGCGCTGCCAGTCAAGTCATCTTAGACTCGGCGAATCCAAAGTTCGCAGCGAATTCTACGCTTGTGAGTGTGGTATATTCACACCATAACTCATTCTCTATTCTACGCGCGTGGTGTACTCTTGACCCGTTGCTCATCGCACCATGTGTGAAGGCTCGCGGCCGCTACATATGATAATGTCGTAAATTATTCTCCATTTTTATGGAGTCATATTCACACTTCCCCGAAGATCCATATCTTATATGGTCATCGAACACTGTTGTCCATGTGACGTCAACGTGAAGTGCTTAAGTTCTTTTGGCTGTTTTGCTCCAGCACACGTGGAACAATCTAGTTAATGGATAACTTGTCCACGTCAAATCCACGGACTAAAGCTTTATAATATAACTTCTGCAGGTCACAATATTTAACGTGTCCGCAGCGTAAATGTCATGTCACTTAGCCCTAAGCGCCTTCTGCGCTGGCAAACATGCTAGGATGTAAGCTTCCTTGTTTGGCATAATATACGCCTGCTATTATCACTTTGCCTTCACGCCAGAGGCTATACCGTGACACTCTCTGCGTGATCGAACAAGTGTGAGCGTGTCATCTGTTAATGCGCACGGCCATTCTTCTATCACCTATTTCCCAATCGGGATCTAGTAATCCCTATTGGTGAGGACGTTCCTCGGAGTGCATCACTTCTCGTTAAGCTGCGCAGTCCAGGTTCTGTGACAATTTATTATTGTTGCGGATGACCGCAACCGCGCGAGTGGATGCGCGACGTAAGCGAAGCTGAAGATAAGATAAGATCGAGGCTGCCGTTGAAGCGTCACATGCACAGCGCGGAGACTTGTCACGCGCAAGGTCTACAATGATACGGATAAGTAGCTCCAGCAGGCACGTGTTTGCGCACGTGCAGGAGCGGGTGTTCACGCAAAGAAGTAGACTGTGACCCAAGGATGGATTGTAAGCGTAGTAAGAAAGAGTACAGAAGGGGGATACTCGCCTGTGACCCAAGAGGACAAGCTTGGGGAACACAGAGGCGAGATACAAGGAGGTTTATATATCTACTGGACTATTTGCGTATGTAGCGGTTCTAAGGCCTGTGCGCCTGGTCTGTGCACAGGTATCCACCTGAGATCTGAGCCGAGGAACCTTCTGGAGGGTTCCTATCCAATAGCAAATGTGCAGCATACTATGAATAGCGTAGAGGCCAGAAAGGCCTTGGAGTTAGAGCGTATCCGGGCTTAGAGCGCGAGAGCCACGCGTGACTCACGTGATGAGTCACGTGGGGTCTAGACTATTCTAAGTATAGAAGGTCACGTGATGTATAGTACTAGTAGTCCGGTCACGTGACTTCTTAGCTGAGCCCAGGACACGTGACGAGGCACACATGATACCAGATCACCTGCTTTCAACTCATCACGTGCTACCCCTGCTTTGCTAAGCATGAGCATGCCGTGCAGTTTCCCTTATTACGTAAGTAATCTATCGAAGAAATAGAAAGTGTCCTCTGAGCGCATCGAACCCAGGATCATCCCCGAGATGCCCGAATGGGCGTTAAGCACCGCATCCATGACATTACCCCCTTCTCAAGGTCCGATTTATTCCCTTGGGAATTCATCAGGACGCGTGAGCATATGTGGCGACTGCCATGGCATGGATGCGAAGTGGACCGCATTGAGCTTTTTGGGAGCGCCGGGATGCCGTTTATAGAAATCGGCTATCGCTTCCGGGGCGTTCTTCATATGGCTCTTGGGTTCCCACGTGTCGTCACCCTCACCGAAGCCTTTCCATCGTACAAGGAATTTGAGAGTCCGACTGAACATGCGTGCATCTCGCACATGATCGACTTCATATTCCTCTTCGCCTTCAACCTCGATGGGTTCAGGTGGAGGCGGCTGGAGTCTGTTGACTTCATTGCCTTTGTAAGGAGAGAGGCGGTCGACGTGGAATACGTCGTGCAACTTGAGGACGGGAGGGAGTTGTAGGCGGTAGTCGACGTCGGAGAGGACCTCTGTCACCTCGAAAGGACCCAGTTGTTTCGGGCCGAGTTTCCGAGAAGGGACATGGATCTTTATGTCCTTCGCCTGTAGCCAGACTTTGTCTCCAATTTTAAAGGCGTACGGCTGACGCCGTTGCACTGATAAATCCGTTTGCATGCGTTGCTTACTTAAGCGGAGCGCGGCCTCTGCGTCTTTTCGGGAGTCCCTTAGACGTTGTAGTCTTTGATCCGCAGCCAGGATATAGAGGGGTCTTCCTGTGGGAACCGTGAAATCCGGCGTGTACCCATAGAGTAATTCAAACGGGGTATGGCCGCTCGCGGAGCTTACACGCGAGTTTAACACGAATTCTGCCGTAGGGATAAACTCCGCCCAGTCATCCTGTCGGGTGTCTACAAACATGCGCAAATAGGTTTCTATTTCCTGATTTTTGCGTTCTGTCTGCCCATTGGCTTGTGGATGATAGGCGGTAGTGAGACCAGCGTCTACACCGAGGCGTTTCAGGATGGCGCGCATGACCCGTGATGCAAACTGGGGTCCCCTATCGCTGATGATTTTCTTAGGGATCCCGTGCAATGGGAATACGTCGTGGAAATAGATGTCTGCGGTGCCGAGTGCAGTGAGACCGTCCATCACGGGATAGAGGTGGACCTGCTTAGTATAGTGGTCCACTACCGTGAGGATGGCATTCTTTCCTTTGGACGCGGGCAATGGGCCGATTAGATCGACACCGATTGTTTGCCATGGGCCTTCGGGAACTTCTTGCGGCTGCACCGGTGCGGTCGGATGGTAATCCTTCTGGTAACGCTGACATCTGTCACATCCTTCGACATAGGCAGTCACGAAGGCTGCCATGCGGGGCCACCAATAATAGCGGCTGACTAACTCGAGGGTTCCATTCTTACCCGGATGGCCGGCAGTTACGTTGTCATGACAAGCCTGCAGGACCTCTCGGCGTAAGGCACGTTCATTGGGAACATATAGTTTCCCTTTGAAGTAAACGAAACCGTCTTCTTCTTCCCAGAGCGCGGCTGTTTCCGTTAAGGCGCAGGGGGCGTGTTTGCCCAAAGCATGGAGTCCTTCTAGAACCTCTGCTTCCCTTGCGGAAGAACGGCGAATGCGTTCTGAAAGCGAGTCGTCATCGGGCTTAAAATGGACGGCGGCGGCGGCAATGAATTGTTCCGGTTTTAGCACTTGGATCTGGCGATTATCTGCCTGATCGAGGAATTTTCCTCCCAGGGCGGACCTTGAAAGGGCGTCTGCCTGCATCTGTTCACCTTTACGATAGGTGATTTTGAAGTGGAACCGACTGAGGTAAAGGGCCCAGCGCGCCTGTCTCCTTGTGAGGTCGCGCATCGAGGCCCACCATTCGATGTTCTTATGGTCAGTTATTACTTCAAAAGGATCAGGGAGTCCTTCCAGGAAGTGTCGCCAGTCTTCTAAACAGCGGATGAGGCCAAGCATTTCTCGATCGTATATTTCATAATTCCGTTCCGCGGGGCTCATTAAGGAAGAGTGGAAGGCGATCGGATGCCATTTGCCATCAGGCTGCTTTTGGGAGAGTATTCCTCCAGTGCCAAAATTGGAAGCGTCGGTTTCCACACGTGTAGGGCGCGTGCTGTCGTACATGGCTAGCACGGGGGCGGTGGTTACCATTTCTTTAAGGCGCTCCCAAGCAGTTTGTCGGGCCGGAGTCCAGTCGAATGGCTCATTTTTCTTCGTGAGGTCCGTCAGCGGGTGCAGTACCGTTGCGTAATTAGGAGGGAAGAACCGTCGGTAGAAGTTGGCGAAGCCAAGCGCAGCTTGAACTTGCTTAAGGTTTTCCGGGGTTTTCCAGTTCCTAA
The DNA here is from genome assembly GCA_003313725.1 of Russula sp. MG48. Classification (NCBI taxonomy): domain Eukaryota; kingdom Fungi; phylum Basidiomycota; class Agaricomycetes; order Russulales; family Russulaceae; genus Russula; species Russula sp. MG48. The sequence continues at coordinate 7,481 of QLOS01002761.1, read as the reverse complement.
TGGCGTCGACCTTGCCAGGGTCCATTGCCACCTCACCGGGACGTATGATTAAGCCGAGGTATTCAAATTCTTGGAGTTCGAATTCGCATTTCTCTGGTCGCAAATATAGATCGTAGGTCTCTAGACGTTTTAAGACCTCGCGAACTATTTCTCGGTGTTTTTCCAGGGTGCGTGTGTGGATTAAAATGTCGTCTAAATAGACATCTACCACCCCCTTTGCGATTAGATCTGCGAATATCGAATTCATGAGGCTTTGAAAGGTCGCCGGGGAATTTGTCATCCCGAAGAACATCACGCGTGGTTGGAATAATCCACGGTGTGTGGCAAATGCCCCTTTCCATTCGTCTCCTTCGCGGATTCGAATGTTATTGTAGCCCCATCGGACGTCGAATTTGGTAAACCATTTATCTCCCGTAAGTCTACTTATGATGTCCGAGGCGAGCGGGAGAGGAGTGCAATTTGGGATGGTGATAGTATTTAAGCGGCGGTAATCTTGGATTAACCGGAGCTTGCCATCCTTTTTCTTTATGAAGAATACTGGGCTAGCGAGCGGTGATTTCGATGGCTCGATATAGCCTTTGCTTAGTTGTTCTTCGATAAATTTATCTAGCTCTCCTTGTTCGCTCGGGGACATCGGGTAGATCTTAGCCTTCCATGCAGCTTTTGCACCAGGTGTCAGGTCAATGGCGTGATCCCAGGGTTGGTGTGCCGGAAGACGGGATGCAGCTTCATCCGAGAAGACTCGTGCATAGTCGCGATAATGGACGGGCACCATTTCTTCGAAGGTGCGTTTTCCTTTGGCTTTGGCTTGCTGCTCGGCTATTGCTTGGCTGTATGTAAAGCCGGCAGCGCACCAAACCTCGTCCGTTGCGCGCTCTAGCACTTTCTCTGTGGTTAGGATGCGCCGTTCCATACGATTGGTCGCGATCCTAAATACGTCGGGTTCCCACGATGATTCATCTGGAGCGGGGATCTCCTCATCGTCGCGGAATTTCAATTTGCCTTTTGCCCAATCGATGTCTGGATTCATAGTGCGTAGCCATGGTAGACCTAAGACTAGGTTTTCCGGGCCGCAGTCCGCCACAAGGAGGTCATATTTCCTTTCCTGTTGGCCGACTCGCACCAGAGCTCTTGTTTTGTATTGAACCATTCCTGCTTTGTTAGGCGTTCCATCGATATTTAGAAGCCTAATTTGGTTCTCAAGAGGTTCCAAAAACATCCCCTTTGAGCGTGCGAAGGTTTCCCCAATAAAGAGTGCGGTGGCTCCTGAGTCCACCATGGCCGCTGTGCGGCACGTGCGGTTTCTGCCCTTTAGTGTAACATAAATATGAAAATGAGACTTGTCCTGTCTCGTTTCAGGCAAGATAACGGAAGTACTAGCTAAATAATAAGATAGAGATACAGCATCGGCTCCAGCCTCGTGCTGGTGTCCACGTGACGCCCTCATGTGCTGTTCGTCTATTGTAGGAAGCGAAGACAGAATCGCTGAGCTAGAACTATTAAATACAGGAGGAATAGAAGCGACATAACTACTACTCAGCGACTCTGCGGTGGCACGTGAAACGTGGCATCGAGGAGTCGCGTTTTTTCTTTTATCTTTTCTACGATATGGTGATGTAAGACAAGACGAAATGTTCACCCCAATGCTGTAAGGTGTGAATGAAGTCGAACCAGAAACTGAACCAAAGACAGAATTGGACGGGCAGTCCGACACGTGAGCACTGAAACTCGAGGCGACACCAGCGGCAGCGGGCGCCTCAATTAAAAACTTGATTTTAATGCCTCCATTTGGGCCTTGAGATCGGCGATCTGGGCTAAGAGGTCTTTATTTTCTTTTTGCACCGTTGCTGCGGCGCCAGCAGTGATGGCCGAACCGCCGGCAGGAGGTGGATTAGGCACAGGCGTGGTCGTGGCAGCAGCCGACTGGTTGGTGCCAGCCGCCTTAGCCTTTTTCTCCTTGCCGGTATATTTGTCGAAGCAGACGTTGGCGCGATGCCCTGCTTTCTGGCACCAGTGGCATATTTCGCGGTCGTGGCCGCCGGCTTTCTTCGTGTGGTCCGAAGACCCGCAGCCGAAGCATTTGCCGGCCATTTGCTTCATCCACGAAGCGCGATTCTTCTGGCCAGATCCGGATTGCTGATTGCCTTGATTTCCGGATCGGCCGCGCCGATCGTTCTGCTGACGGGTGGCGTCAACCTCCATTGGGACCACCCCCGAGCCGCTACCTCCACTTTGGGATTGCTGGTGGTAGGTCTTCCCTTTTTTCTCGGCTTCACGTGAGCGTTGCCATTGGTCGATGGTCATAGCCGACTCGACCAAATCAGAGAAGGTGGCTGTCGGGGCGCCGACGAGGGCCAAGAGATCCTTGAGGTTCTCGTTGAGGCCATCGTAGAATCGGGTCCGGAGATCGATGTCCGACCATTCGGTAAGGGCCGACTGCTCGTCAAAGCGGGCCTTGTATTCGGCCACGCTGCTCTTTCCTTGCTTGAGTTTTTTAAGCGCTTCACGCGCTGCTTGCGCGGGGTCCAAGGGAATAAACCTCCGCGTGAATTGATCTTCGAATTCTCGCCAGGCACCCCTATAAGGGTTCTTGCCGTCAGCGAGCTGTTCCAACGCGGGCAGAGCCCACGTGCATGCGTCCCCGCTCATTAAGTTGAGTACGGCCTGGATCCAATCCATGTCCCGTTTGAGCCAGGATCCGTCCGCCAACTGGACGTTCATTTTATCCTTTTGGGCATAAGCCCAATTGGAAAAGGCGGCTAGGAAGTGGCGGGCCGCGGCACTATCTCCCTTTCCATCCCAAGGGTTGGGACGGGCAATGATCTTTCCTAGGCCTCCAGGCCACCCTTGCTGCTGACTGGCTTGCTGGGTGGCGGTGAGGGCCTGGATCGCGTGAACCATGCCATGCATTGTTTGAAGCATTTGGTGGAACGCGAGGTTAAGGTCATTGACGGTAGGGGGGACATTGCCGGCTGCTCCGCCCGGGCCGGGAATTAATTGCGGCGCTGGGGGAGCTGCGGGAGGCGGGCTAGGTGGATTGGCATGTGTACTGGCAATGCTGGGGGCAGCGGAGGGGGCACGGGAAGGATTTCCTCCTGCGGGCGGGTAAGCCATCGGTGGCACAGTAGTAGGAGGGCGAGGAGTAGCAGTCCTAGGAGAGGATGGCCTTCGAGTGTGAGAAGGGCCAGGAATGGGGCTTGGATTACTAGGAGTGCTAGGATGAACGGGTCCAGGGCTTTGGATCTGGAGGCTCTCCGAAAATATGGGGTGCCGAGGGATGGGCGCAGGAAGAGGAGAGGGAACAGGAGCTGGGCTAGGTTGCCGGCGTCTAGAACGTGGGCCTCCTCTGCCACGAGAAGTCGAAGGGGCTGGGTAAGGGGCCGGACGGTCGCTAGCACGAGAAGAAGCTCGCGAAGCGGGTCTTGAAGCCACGTTGTCTTATCCTAGATAGGGCGCGATGTGTGTAAACGATACTATGCCCGCGTACACGCTAAGGCACAGGTGGAAGATGCAATCGGGGTAGATCGTTCGGTCACGTGGGGAAGTAGCCAACACGTTTCCTACTAGGTCCAAGTTACCCCTAATGCGGAAGTGGAATGACGCGTGATCGGAGCCCAAGGCGGTCTGACTCAGCCTTCTCGGCCTATTGTCTGCCTCTTCGTCAAGGGGACACAAGCCCAATGACTTCACACCTCGTTTCCGATTGGATGCTTTTCTTAGCCTCCCACTGCTTATAAAGCAGGGCCCCCTTTGCCACGCAGGATTTTACACTCGCTTGGTGACGAGATTCCTCACGTGAGATTGAGCGCTACTCCCAGAGGCGCAACTCAACCTAGCACCGGTGTACAAAGGCACCCGGCACCGCTCAGGCTATGGTTTAAAGGCATGACTAAGCACGTTCCGCACGGGCTACGACGTGTGGGGACAATACGCGGACAGGGGGACACACAGGCCCTAAAAGATAAGCGACTCACTGGATGGGGGAAGGGGATCCCACGAGGAGCCGGGGGTGACCAAGGAAGAAGTCCGGTGGCCCAATCTGGGTTCCCAGAGATCAGCGATCAAAGAGGGAAGTGGAGAGATACTTGAGTCTGGCGAGGCGGGGCCGGATGGAGCGTTCTGGGCCGGGCGTCGCCGAAAGCTTGTCCTAATGTTGCGGATGACCGCAACCGCGCGAGTGGATGCGCGACGTAAGCGAAGCTGAAGATAAGATAAGATCGAGGCTGCCGTTGAAGCGTCACATGCACAGCGCGGAGACTAGTCACGCGCAAGGTCTACAATGATATGGATAAGTAGCTCCAGCAGGCACGTGTTTGCGCACGTGCAGGAGCGGGTGTTCACGCAAAGAAGTAGACTGTGACCCAAGGATGGATTGTAAGCGTAGTAAGAAAGAGTACAGAAGGGGGATACTCGCCTGTGACCCAAGAGGACAAGCTTGGGGAACACAGAGGCGAGATACAAGGAGGTTTATATATCTACTGGACTATTTGCGTATGTAGCGGTTCTAAGGCCTGTGCGCCTGGTCTGTGCACAGGTATCCACCTGAGATCCGAGCCGAGGAACCTTCTGGAGGGTTCCTATCCAATAGCAAATGTGCAGCATACTATGAATAGCGTAGAGGCCAGAAAGGCCTTGGAGTTAGAGCGTATCCGGGCTTAGAGCGCGAGAGCCACGCGTGACTCACGTGATGAGTCACGTGGGGTCTAGACTATTCTAAGTATAGAAGGTCACGTGATGTATAGTACTAGTAGTCCGGTCACGTGACTTCTTAGCTGAGCCCAGGACACGTGACGAGGCACACGTGATACCAGATCACCTGCTTTCAACTCATCACGTGCTACCCCTGCTTTGCTAAGCATGAGCGTGCCGTGCAGTTTCCCTTATTACGTAAGTAATCTATCGAAGAAATAGAAAGTGTCCTCTGAGCACATCGAACCCAGGATCATCCCCGAGATGCCCGAATGGGTGTTAAGCACCGCATCCATGACAATTATCATGTAATTCGATGTCTCAGCCTTTTATGCTGGCAAACGTTATATATGACTCTCAGCAGTGTCCAATTCACTAACTGATGTTCTCTAGGAGTCTCTGAGCCATGTTGTGCCATCCTGCTGGGCACGTCAGTTGCTCTCATAACTCTGGTATATGCACGCTGTGATTGCAGCAAACTTCTTGGACTCATCAAATGTAATCGTTTCGACCATCAATGATAGAAGACACAATTGTTATTGACATAAACTTTTAACAGTATCATACCGTAACTTTCACTGGTGTCCATAATATCTGATTTCTCTGCGGTCTGCATAATTAAGTGGTTACGAAAAATCGTATGATCACCGCGGCGTTAATCATGTCTTCGCCCACGTGGATCACTAAGTTTTGGTAATGTTTTCAGCTGGCTTGAGCTTCTCATTAAGCTCAGTGATCACTACGATCGACGGTGACGCTGTTCATCGCGAAATCCTCCTCGAGCTCGGGAATGTCCACGAGTTCTGGGATATTCGCCTCTTCGTCGAGATCACTCTCCAAGTCGAACTCGCCTTGGGGTTCGGTGTTCACAATGTACTCAAGATATGGCTCAATCAACGCGTCCCAGGAAGGAGGGAGCGATGCGATTACAATCATCTTGAAAAGAGCGTCAGGTATCCTGTACCTTTGGCCACCTACGAGGTTAATGCGCTCGCAGTAATACTCAAGCTTGTTTATGTGAGCAATTATATCATCGCCCTCATTGGCGGTAGTCGACATGAGAGTACGCATGAGCTCTATCATAGTTTCTGGCTCATGGATACCTCATAGTTCTGCCAACATATCGTAAGCGGTAACGGAGTGACAGACATGCACCTTCTGTGTGTTAGTCAGACTGTCATAAATAATGTACATGGCATATGCGTCGTTGTATAACCAGTTGTCTGCGCCTTCAGGGTCAGTACGCGCATCAGGGATACAAATTGTCCCTTCAGCGTATTCGGCGACGCCGCACAATTGGAGCACTAGATTTATACTGTGGCTCCAGTTAGGCCAGTTTTCTTCATTGAGAGGTTTCATAATCTCGGTGATAGCTGTGATGTCATCAATGCGAACGCGGCTGACAGAGGGGGTCGACGTAGTGGGTGAAACAGTGATAATGGGGACACCAGGTGTCACGCCCACCGAGTGAGCGTACCTCCACAGGCGATGGAGGGGGCGTAGGCGATACTGGTGACTGAGGCCTTGAGGGTAAGAGGTCTGTATACCTCTCGCGTGCAGGCGTACTCTTGTGACGTCTGATAGAGAGCTTTCCCTTGCCTTTGAGCATACACTAAGGCTCCGCAAGGGGACGTGTGAAGTCTGGCAATTGACCAGAGGAGTTGGGGTTCACAAGAGAAGGCAGGGAACCGTGCACAAGCTGAGATTACAAGAGAACAGACTTAGGGTCTGTCCTAGGCATACAACGCAATATAAGTACATGCAGGAATGACTCATAGAGAGTCAGGATGAGTCATGGTGTCCCTAGGACACCGCTACTAGTACAGAGTCACAACGAGTCAGCAGGAGTCATCGTAGTACATGAGTCACTAGGTGTCGAGGCAGCGCATGCGCAGAGGCGTGCAAATGTAGCACTAGTGGGTGCGCGTCGGTCCCGACGGTCCGTCAGACCGGGTGGTAAGTGTACAGAGCGAACCAGGAAGGCATGAGCGGAGTCACGGGCCGTAGGGGCCCGGCAGTCCATAGGTCGAGCGCAAGGAAGAGTAGGCAGTAAGAAATGAAAGAAATTGAGCGTACAGTGAAGCGGGAGCGTAACATCACCCCTCTCCTACAGTCCGCGACTGTCCTCAGTTGCTACCTTGGTCAGTCCAGTCATAGGCATCCATAGCCTCGTTATCCACCTCCAAGTGGGCGGTGGGGGCACCCATGTCGATGCGCTCGAGGAGGGAGTGTGCGGCAGGGGGAGGGCGCCCAAAGATGCGCCTAGCGAGGGTGTACGGCTCCGGGCGTTGGGTGCAGCCACGTCCGGCCTTGGCAAGGGCCTCGTGCAACGCGGGGCAGGGGCAGTAGGAGAGGACTTGGTCCTCTGGGGTGTCAGCAGGGGCGTGGACGCTGGTGAGATAGGGGAAGATGACGTTATATGCGTCGGCCCAAGAGAGGCGCGTCACCGACTGGTGATGCTGGTCTTTGTAATAGTTGAGCCTCCTCTGGTGGTACTTGAGGAGGCGTTGCGCCTCTGTCATGCGCCGCTTTTCTGTTTCGATGTCAATGACATGGGATTCTATCCCCATCTCTGCAGTGCGCAGGTGTTCTACTTCCCCAATGAGATAAGGGTCCCCCAGGGCTTTGAGGGCGTTATCCACGTGGTGCCAGAAGGAGCCAGTGTCCCCCCCTTCATCAGAAAATATGGCGACTTGCCTGGTTGTGTTACGCTCTCGCTCCACTGTACACCTTATTTCTTTTCACTTTTATTGCCTACTGCTCTCTGCGCTTCGCCTATGGACTGCCGGGCC
>QLOS01002760.1:1517-14586 GCA_003313725.1 Russula sp. MG48 | reverse complement strand
CTTGACTTGGGGTTGTGCGCCTAAGGGGACCGCCACTGCCTGCGTCCCTAATCTCGAGGGACTTGCAGTGTCTGAGTCAGCTTACTAGACTCAGCGAACAGACCGACATCGATACGCTCAGAGCTCGAGCGTAACAGGGGTTATTGTTTCCTCATTGTGAAATACATTGTAAATAAGTTCACACTGGTTTTTGTATCCACATACTGGTCATTTTTAGATTATGTTTCTTATAAAATCAACATGAAATCACAGTTAACATCTTAAAATGCCCACAGTGAATGCGTGTGGACCTGCATGTCAGCTTCGGGGGGGTGGTGATGATCACGCCATCAAATTGGACACTTGATGACGTGCTTGCGGTGGTTCGTGCATGCTTTCCGAGGGACTGGGTGGAAGTGCTGCCCTCATCATCCGCTTTGTCAGCGGTCAGGGCCAGGGTATCGACGGATGGGCGCGCCTTGCGCTTGTGGGGTGCAGGAGGAGCCGGGGACTTCAGTTCCTCCTTCACCACCACCTTGTGAGTGCAAGGGCGACCTATGATGAATGTGTCAGATTATAAATAGAGGGAAATGATTTACTCACCATTGCTGCAGCTTTTCTTTTGCTTGAAGCACAGGTTGCATGCATGGTTGACAGGGCCGACGCATTTCACACCCTTCTGAGTGCAGAGGGTGCAAGGCTATCAAAGAAATGGTGTTAGAGAGATGCCTCAATAGAATAATCTACACTTACAGTCGGATGCGTGACCTGAGGAAGGCTTGTACGTGCTTCTAGAACCGTCTGCCCCCTTGTACGCTTTTTGGTGGTCCCCTAGAAACAAACATGAGGTGGACATGATTAGAGAGTGGATAGATGACTCACTGCCTGTTGTTCCAGCATGGACTTGCTGCCATCATTGTCATTGTCATTGTCCTCATCATTCTCATTGTCGTTGTCATCGCCAGTCTCACCGGCAGCCTTCTGGGAGTCCAGGATGGCCTTCTTCTTCAACGCGAGCTCATGGACTGTGTCCTCGATTGCATCCAACTCATGCTGGTGCTTCTGTCGCTTGAGATCTTGCTCCTCAAGGTGGAGATGGGTCTCTTCCTCACGCTGTTGCTTGGCGGCAGCGTCCGCTGCCTTCTGTTTCATGAGCTTCCCTTTGACATCGGTAACCGCCACCGCACACAGGTCATTGAGTGTGCGGAGGGTTTCTGGGTGCTCTGGCTGAGAATTGAGAGCATGGGCAAGTTTCCCCTATTGACGAAATTCAGTTAGTCATAGTAGAGGAGCTAAATGGTAAATGGACGCACAAAGTGTCCATCCATCCCCTTTCCCCACTCTGTGGCCTCCATTTTGTCTAAGCGGCCATCGGACGACACCACCGGTTTATTCTGGTAGTGTGTGAAGATGTCTTGGCAGAAATCGAGATGTGCCGCTTTCAAATGATCGGCAAATTGTGCCGGTGCCTCTATCAGATTGGGGAAAGACATGATGATGAAGGGGAAAAGTGGTGAACCGGACGCGTGGTAATGGCATTTCACCTCACCTCAGTTCCGTTCTGATTCCCACGCTGTGGCTGATCCACATGCGTGCGTAACTGCTGGAATATGTCCTTTACATAATTAGTATGCCCATTCCGATGGATGTGGAGCGGGTTAAGTAATTCTCAACCCTATGTACTGTAGCTTGGATGCCCATGTAACCAGATACATGACAAACAGCTTTTGAAAATTTGTGAATTATAATGAATAATATATACAAATGTGGATAAGTGACAATCAAGTGTGCAACCGAATGGATGTGTCCAAAATCCGATTCTGTAGCTAGACTATATACTGTCCAATAAGTGTTCTGATGGTGGCGGTGGCGCAAGTCGGAATCAAATCCTACTACGCTTCTTTGCTGGGCCTGCTGCTCCTTCACTCGGGATGCCGCTGCATTTTGCCCTTTGCCTATGAAAATCTGTGTTAATTCCACAAATGAAGAAATAAATTTGACTGACAGGTCTGGATGCTCCAGAATGGCGTTAAAAATACATTCTACACGTTTAACATTTGCTTTCCAAGCGGATCTGGTGCCTGACCATTTTGCCTGCCAATGGAGGCATAGTAAAAGTCTGATAGTACCTGTCTTTCCCGGGCGGCACCATTCTTGGGTCATCACTGTGCCCCCGGCCTTAAACACTGACAGTGGCAGGTTAGTGAGGTAGCCTGTGAGCACTCCTCCGAACAAGGGAGATGGAGCATTAGCATTGGTCTTCATTATCTTCGCTGTCACCCACTCCTTCCATTCCTTGGGAATGGACGAAGCCTGGATCTCATCAAGTGTAAGATCTGTCCAACCAGACTTGGATGCACATGCTTCAGTATGAAGCCACAGAGCAGCAAGGGCTTGCCACTCTGATCCTAAGGTGACCCAATCCGCACCTGCAAGCCCAACCTCTTCACGGAAAGGCTGCAGAGCAGGTGGGACATTGGGAAGTCCATGGTGACTTGAGAGGCAATATTTAGATGTGCAATCTACGGAATAGCACACACATACATACCGCTTGTGTGATGTGGAATCGAAAGGCACCCTGGCCTTTGGATCTGGTAATGTCTGTCCAATATCCTTCACCCCGATGAAATCATTGTCAATCATGGTAATCATGTTTCTACTCACAGCGTCAGAGGTTCCATCCATTGAAGAGCACTTTTCTGGTGGTTGCAGGTGTGGACGGCCCGCCTTGATGTCCTTAATCCTGAGTAAACAGTTAGAGATGATTGTTCAATGATAGAAAATCACAATGAGCCGTACACATGGGCATAGCCAGAGATAAGGTCCTCAATGTTATGACTTAGCTTCTCATATTCTGAAAATGAATATGGACTGTTTAGAACGTGGTCCAGAACTTGAGTGTACTGGTCAGGGAACTGCACCACCCAGAGACCTCTGAATGCGAGTTTGAAGCTTAGGATGACCAGCTCTACTTGCTCATATGACACAAGTAGGTTTCCATCTGCTGTGATTGGGTCCATCGAGGTCCAGTGACTGAAGGCGGAAAGGGACGATGATGACATGGTGTTGTAAAATTCATCAGACAAGTATCTGCCCTTAGATGCTGTTACGATCTCTGGTACGCTTGCTACGGTCTGGACTATCTATTTTCACCTACCATGACTCCTGCGATGATTGACATGATCTGGCTTGGCAGCGCAGCCTGTGACCAGGCTGCGCTCATACGATACTGCCTCGCGTTACTTGTGACTGATACTGATACGGCACAGCCCTCGGCTGTGCGCTCTACTTACACTATTGGCTGATCCTTACGATGACTCACAGATGTGACCCTATGTCACATCTTGGCTGTACTGCATCGCTGTTGTGACCCAGATAGCAGTAGCACGTGACTCCTCCTGTAGAGCCTATATAAGGGCTCTAGTTTACACCCAGTCAAGTCCTAAGCTTGACTTAGTTTCACAATCGATTCTAGTCTCGAACTCCTCACTTCTGCTTCCTCTCTCAGACGTGGTCTAGCCCTCTGAGAGCAGTAAGAACTCGCTTCGCCTCACACGCCTCTCTGAGTCGCTGTAAGACTCAGCTCTGGATCGCGTCCCTAGATACCACCCCTATCTAGACGCCTATCTACTTCGCGTTTACTCCAAGTCACTCGTCATCCCCGCGATCACATGGGAAGGATCACGTTACCTCCATGCTCAAGCAAGACACACTCAGTCACTCGCGCATAGGCACGTGCTCTCGCATCATACTCACATGACGCGTCTTGCACAAAGTCTCGCATCGCACAAGTCGTGCTACCGGCCCGTCGAGCTGTAACATAAGTCAAGCTTCCTTCACCATTGTGGATGGTGCACCACCACATCAGAACTCACCTGAAAGAAGATTATCCTAGACCACCTACGATCCGCACATTCCAGATACTAGCCTCTGCCGACGCCGTAGAGTTCGTCCCAGGAGCAGCGAAACACGAAACTCGTCAAGAAAGACATGCGGGCTTACACGCATACTTCTGCAGAAGCCAATACTGCCCATATCACGGCACACAGTAAAAGACTATACCTGGTATAGCAAGGAAGCCTGCACACTTTGCAGCAACACTGGAACTCAACACATACGACGAATATCTCTGTCGCCTAGGACACCTCTACAAACGAAAATTTGTCCTCGATAGCTGGGGTCAACAAATCGACCAAGCAGCAGACCAACACGAACTCATTTGCCTTGTCACATGCATGACAAGACCAACAGAACTCCACAGGTCCCTCCAGATCGAAGTAATAGTCTTCGACCAAGTATACAAAGAGTGGCAAGACGAGTTTGTAGCCCTTGAAGCAGCACTCGCCCTCTTACTCCTGATCCAGCGCTCTGGAGAGACAACGCAGGACCCATAGGTACCGCACACCAGCAGAAGTTGACCCTGATCAACTAGCAGAAGCTCTTGCCTGGATAGAGAGACAACTCGCCCGAGCACACAACGACATTGAAACCCACGAACGCATCTGTCGATACACATGTGTAGGAGAATACAGTGACGTCCACGTACTCTTGGACCGCATCCTTCTGGAAATCCACGCATTCGCATTAGAACTTGAACACATCGCTAACACCTATTTTGAGGCAGCAGGCTTCCCCTTGTAAAGGAAGAAAAAGTAACCCTGGAGATAATCAGGGCTGACATCCGCGCAGACGCACTCACCAGAGTCCCTGTTAGAAACCGGGACGACCTCCCAGACTACATCAAAGGCGAAGCCTACTGGCAACGCAACCAGCAGGATACCCATTGGTGCTACCACATTCGCCTCTACACCGTGGTAGGAATTGTAGAGAGACCTATCGAGTACATCAATGACGACTGGTATATCCTAGACCACAATCAAGGAAGCTACGTCACCAGTCTCACGGGACTTCTCGACCGAGAAAACGTCAACAAAACAGGACTAGGCCACAGCTCCCTTCAGCCTGAGTCACCGGAAGCAATCGAGGTAGATCCTCCCAGCGCTAACACATCCTCCTTCCAAAGTGCAGACGAAGGAGAAGAGCCCACACCAGGACCGAGCCAACAGATTATCGCACCAATAGAAGAGTTCCTCAGCACAGGACTCCAGGACATAGCAACGCTACAAGGAAGCAATCCGCTTCAACAAGAAACGGGCGCAACCCCGCACCTACTACAGATCGCACATGCGGCGACACAGCCAACAGCACCACCACCGATACTACAGCCACCCAACCCACCAGTCATGGCCGCACCAGCACCTATAGCAGCAGTGGCACAAACCAATGGGCAACTCAAAGGCAAGGAGCCTACAACATTTGAAGGCAACCGCGCCAAAAGCGAGGCCTTCCTCAGAGAATTCAGGCTCTACAGGATCCTGAACTGCGCAGACGAAAATATGACCAATCCGTATGCCAGGGTAGCACTCGCCCTATCATTCATCAGAGGACCTCTCGTCGATGACTGGGGAGACACACAATCTGCCAGCCTCATAGAAAAGACCACCCGCGCGGTCAACAGGGTCGCAGAAACTGACAAAGCCCTGTGGAACAGTTTCAAAGCAGACTTCAACAGCCACTTCACGGACACGGCTAAGGCCCAGAACGCCTACAACAAGCTCATGGCTCTCCAGATGCAAGGCAACGACATCAATGGCTACATCGCGTCATTTAACCACTACGTACGCAACTCGAACTGGACAATGGGCGACCAAGGGACCCTAGAAAAGTTCAAAAGGGGGCTCCACCAAGGAATCGCCCTCAGCATCATGAACCGCGAGACCATCCCCACGACCATGGAGGACTGGCAAGAAGCCGCCAAAAAAGAAGTACTCAGGAGAGGCCAAATCGACGCAGAACTGGGACCAGCACCACAATGAGGACGCTTTGTCCCATGCCCTACCTTCTTTAAAGCACAGAGCAAGCCAGCCACGAAGCCAAGAAACGACGGCTATGCGCCTATGGACGTAGACGCGGTGCAGACAAACGCACCGCCTTGAATGGGAGGACCCCTCACTGACGAGGAGCGCCAACAACTTCGAAGAGAGAATAAGTGTTTCTACTGCAAGGCAGTAGGACACACGGCGAACAAGTGTCGCAAAAAGCAAGCTAGACCACCGCGCGCATCACGGGTTGCAGAAATACAAAAGGAAGAGCTCGCGCCAAGCGATAGCGCCAGCCAGACCAGCTCCCAGATGACAACCAGCGATGTTGTCACCCAAATACGCTCCATGACCATGGAAGAGCGAAGGGGAATTTATGATACCATACTCACTGAAGATTTGGATTTTTAAAGAAGCTCGATCTATCGGCCTGGGACCGAGCTTTGCACATATGTACCATGTACGTGTCTCATCGGAATAGCGTTAATGTTGATATTCTCTTTTCGAGCACGAATGGGAAGGCCAAGGAAAAAGCCCTCGTAGACAGCGGGGCAACGGACAATTTCATAGACCAGAAAACAGCACGACGACTGCGCCTGGTTCCCCGCAAACTAAAGGAACCACGACTGCTCTACAATGTAGACAGCACTGAGAACCGTAGCGGCCGGGTAGTCAGCTACTGCGACCTGCTCGTATCAAGGAACAAGAATGAAAGCGTGCAGCGCTTCTACATCGCTAATCTAGGAAGGGACTGCATCATATTGGGCTTCCCATGGCTGCAACATTTCAATCCGCAGATTGACTGGACCAAAGGACAGATCGGCGGCGAACCTTTTACCGCCAAGATCACCAGCAGGAGAGCCCCAGACCCCCCAAAGAACCTGATGAGGTATGCACAATTACTAGGGGCCACACTGAGGACGCAACAATGGGAGGAAGGGGACACACTTGTCCTCAGAATTGACCGCACCAACATAGCACAGGAGTGGGCAATCAAGGCCCACCAACAACGCATAGCACCAACCGCACAAGATGTACCGCCAGAATACCAGCGACACTGGCGTGTGTTCTCAGAAGAAGCCCAATGGTTCCCACCGACAAGGGAAGATGACCACGCCATCAACTTAAAGCCTGGCGCGCCAACAACCCTGGACTGCAAGGTCTACCCCCTCAATCCGCAAGAGATGCTTGCAGCGGATAAATGGATTCAGGAACACCTGGAGAAGGGATACATCCAGCTGTCAAAATCACCTTATGCAGCGCCCTTCTTCTTCATTAAGAAGAAAGACGGATCTTTACGACCAGTACAAGACTACCGTATGCTGAACAGCTGGACCATCCGAGACATCTACCCCCTTCCAGACATCTCAGTACTCACTAGAAACCTAGAGGGCCGAGCCCTGTTCACCAAGTTTGATATCCGATGGGGATACCACAACGTTCGCATTAAGGAAGGAGACCAATGGAAAGCAGCCTTCAAAATGCCACAAGGGCTCTTCGAACCAAGGGTAATGCTATTCGGCCAGTGCAACGTGCCAAGCACCTTCCAGCGAGTCATGGATTGACTCCTACGACCCCTAAAGCTAAAATACCCCAGGATGGTCTTCGTCTACATGGATGACATCCTCATCGCAACGCCGCTTGACCTCGAACTGCACCGGCGCATCGTGCACGAACTCCTAGACCTCTTTGAAGCGGAATCCTTCTTCCTCAAACCACAGAAGTGCCTCTTTGAACAGAGGTGTGTCAAGTATCTCGGACTCATTATTGACGGCGAATCGCTTCGCATAGAGTCCAGCAAACTTGCAGGAATAAAGGAATGGCCCAGAGTCCTCAAAAGCATCAAAGAGTTGCGATCCACACTAGGAGTGCTAGGCTACCAGCGACCATTCATCCCAGGCTTCGCAGAAATCGCCAGACCTCTCACCAATCTCCTCAAGAAAGGCGTGCCCTTCATCTGGACCGACGAGTGCACGCAAGCAGTGGACAAACTGATCAATATTGTCACCAGTGATCCAGTCCTCTGGCAACCCAGCCCCATGCGCCCCTACGAACTAGAAGTGGACGCCTCCCAGAACACAACGGGCGCGATTCTGTACCAATGCGATGGCCAAGGCAGACGGCGCCCAGTAGGCTACGATTCAAAGACCTTCACTGCTGCAGAACGCAATTACCCCATATGGGACTGTGAGTTCCTCGCTATCGTGCGCGGACTAGAACATTGGCGCCATCTTCTTATGGGTGCGCAGCACCAAGTGGTGGTTGTCACTGACCACAAGAACCTCCAATATTACCGCTCACCTCAGAAAATCAACAGGCGCATCGCACGATACATACTAACCCTGGGCGATTACAACGTCACCTTGGTACATCGACCAGGTGCCAGCAACAGAGTGGATGCCCTGTCGCGACGGCCAGACTTCAATGATGCCAGCTCAGACAATGAAGAAGTCACTGGACTCCCCGACCAGCTCTTCACCAACGCCGCGGAAGCCGTGGACATGGAAGATGACGTCATTAGCAGGCAGAAAGATCACGACACCATCATCCGCACGTGGGCAAAGACCTACCCCTTGGAACGCCGGCCTGGCGGAGCCTGGTGGCATGGCAGTCGCCTGGTTGTTGTGGCAGACAACAGCCTTAGGAGGGGAGTAATTTCCCTTCACCATGATTCACCAACCGCCAGCCACCCAGGAATCCTCAAAACCTGCCTAATGATTGCACAGAACTACTGGTGGCCCAACATGAAACAGACAGTCCTCGCCTATGTTAAAGGATGCGCCACCTGCCAGGCCACGAAAGCCAACACGACCAAGCCAGCACCACCCATAGTACCTATCACCACGAACGCCGTGGCCCTGCCATTCGAGATGGTGGCCCTAGACCTCATTGTTAAGCTCCCTAAGTCACAAGGCTTTGACTCAATTCTCACCGTCACAGATCACGATTGCTCTAAGGCAGCCATTTTCATACCCTGCAACGAGGCCAGCACCACGCCGGAGATAGCCGTGCTCTACACCAGAAACGTCTTTCCGCATCACGGCATTCCCCGAAAGATCATCAGCGACTGAGGAACGCACTTTGCCTCGCACTTCCCCAGGGAACTATGCAAGATCCTTGGGATTTCACAGAACATCAGCACAGCTTACCACCCCCAGACAGACGGCCAATCGGAGAGGACGAACCAGTGGCTTGAACAGTACCTGCGCATCTACGTAAATCACCAACAGAACAACTGGGCCTCCCTGCTACCTATTGCCCAATACACCCACAACGCATGGCCCAGCAGCACAACCAAGAAAGCCCCATTTGAACTCCTACTAGGACACATCCCGCGTGCTCATCAGCCCCCAAGATCCGAGAAAGTTCTGTCTATCAACGAGCAACTCAATCGCATCAAGGAAGCACGCACCGCAGCACAGACAGCCATCACGAACGCTCAGACCATGGTCGCCAATAGGAAAGGATCCAAGTATAGACCATTCACGAAAGGACAGAAGGTTTGGCTGGAAGGAAAGAACATCCAAGTCACACAGCCAAGTGCCAAGCTCGCAGCCAGACGATATGGCCCATTCACGATTACCAACGTCATTTCCCCAGTAGTATACCAAATCGCAATACCCCCGCAATGGAAGCTTAGAAAAGTCCATGACGTCTTCCATGCCAGTCTATTGACCCCATACGTAGAAACCCCCAAATATGGCCAGAACTTCAAAGAACCGCCTCCTGATGTCATCAACAGAGAAGCAGAGTACGAAGTCGAGGCCATTCTGGACCACCGCCTATATGGAAAGGCAAAAACCCCTCAATACCACATCAGATGGAAAGGATACTCCGCAGCAGAAGACACATGGGAACCGCGCAGCAACCTGAAACACGCGCTAAAATTAGTACTCAAGTATCACCGAGAAAACACCACCGCAGTTCGAAAAATGGTTATAAGGACCACCCTCAGCTCAGCAGGAACATCACCACTTCGCTCTCTTCACACCCCATCTCCACCACCAGCCTACTCCATGCTCTCCATGACCACCGATGGCCCACAACAAGTCCAACAGCTCCAAGAGAAAGGCAGCAGCAGCCCTACCAGTACGACCCCTGCGACGACGACCAGCCCTCAGAATGACAGCAGCGCCCGTGCCGTACAGGTCCCCTTCTCCGCCTGCATACTCACCATCGATGACAGCGATGAAACCAGCAGCTCGGACGGCGACACCAGCTCCCTCCGTGACTCCTCAGCCAGCCCTCAGCCTGGAGCAACAGGCCGACCAACTCCTAGCAGAAGTTCTCCAGTCCCTAGCCTACACTCAGACTACGCTGACCACCCCCTTAGCTCAGACAACTTCTGCGGGACTTGCAATGCTCCCGTACGAATTGGGGACGGCCATGCCACGTGGAGCCCGTCAAGAACAACAACTGTTGCAGATGCTTAGCGACTACCACAGCAGCAGGGCACAGTCCATGGGAATACCGCCTTTACCGCCACCAGCATGGGCCAGCAGACTGCCCACACGACCCCTGCGCCGATCCGCAGCTACGCAAACGTCGCCGCCACCACCCTCAGTCAAGGAGGAGCCCCCATTGTCACTGTCAACGCCTCAGCACCAGGCTACGGCCAGCCCGTCAACACCATCGGCTACGATGGTTATTTCCTGCGCTGGCATAGACTTGACGACAACCCAGGTGACTGGAACATTATCCTTGTCCCCGATCATAACAACCGCCTTGTCCCAGCAACCTACCACGCGCACTTCCCACACTTTGATGAGCCCATCATTCTAGGACGACTGACGACCAACTCCCCCATCTTCGCTGAGCCGCTGTATGCCAAGCCCCACGATGACAAGCACCTCCCCGCCATCGACGACTGGGACCTCATGCCCCTCAATGGAAATCATCATCACTGTCGCCACATTGACAAACTGATTGAGGATCTCAGGGACCCAGGGCTGACAGCTGATGTCCACAGGTATCGCGTTGGCATCCATGCCCTCCACCATCAGCTCGCTGTCGAATACGCCCACCTTACCTGCTTGCCGGCAAGTCGCAACGATTACTCCGCCGCCCAGCTAGAGCAAGACGCCGCCCTTGTGTGCCGCAGCCATGAGCTGCGGGACAAGTTGAGACTCATCGAGCTGCGCCTCTACGAGGCCGCCGTCATGTCGCGCATCGGTCCAAAGCTGGACCAGATACTGGCGCGACCCATCATGCCACCCCTCGATTACTACCTGCGCGGACGACCAGCTACCCACCAGACTGACGTTGTAGCTGCACTTCCAGTGCGGATCACTCCTCGCACTTGCCCACAGCAAGCCTCTCCTCCCCGACGAGTTGTCCTGCTTCGGCGCGCGTGCGCCACTCCTCCTGCCTGAATGCTGTGGTAGCCATTCCCCCTTAGGAAGGGGCGTACTGTTACGATCTCTGGTATGCTTGCTACGGTCCGGACTATCTATTTTCACCTACCATGACTCCTGCGATGATTGACATGATCCGGCTTGGCAGCGCAGCCTGTGACCAGGCTGCACTCATACGATACTGCCTCGCGTTACTTGTGACTGATACTGATACGGCACAGCCCTTGGCTGTGCGCTCTACTTACGCTATTGGCTGATCCTTACGATGACTCACAGATGTGACCCTATGTCACATCTTGGCTGTACTGCATCGCTGTTGTGACCCAGATAGCAGTAGCACGTGACTCCTCCTGTAGAGCCTATATAAGGGCTCTAGTTTACACCCAGTCAAGTCCTAAGCTTGACTTAGTTTTGCAATCGATTCTAGTCTTGAACTCCTCACTTCTGCTTCCTCTCTCAGACGTGGTCTAGCCCTCTGAGAGCAGTAAGAACTCGCTTCGCCTCACACGCCTCTCTGAGTCGCTGTAAGACTCAGCTCTGGATCGCGTCCCTAGATACCACCCCTATCTAGACGCCTATCTACTTCGCGTTTACTCCAAGTCACTCGTCATCCCCACGATCACGTGGGAAGGATCACGTTACCTCCGTGCTCAAGCAAGACACACTCAGTCACTCGCGCATAGGCACGTGCTCTCGCATCATACTCATGTGATGCATCTTGCACAAAGTCTCGCATCGCACAAGTCGTGCTACCGGCTCATCGAGCCGTAACAGATGCCCAGGATGCCCATGGTGGTGACGATCCATCCAAAAGGTCTCCATCCTTGCAAAGAGATCAACTACTGAAACTCTACGTAGCATAACACTCACCTCTGCAGCATGAAGCAAGACTATCAATCTCTGATAGTTGAGGTCATCGGAAAGAGACATAAGAAATTCAAGGTGGGATTTGTGGGTGAGTGCTGCACTGGAGGGTGTTGGGGGAAAGAGAGGGCCATTATTTGCCACACTTGGAGTGCTAGTTGGGGAAGTGCTGCCAGCACTGGGGGCAGAGTTGTGGGCAGGATCATCAGGAGGGTTGCCTACATTCTGGTTACCATCCATCTCTCTGTCTGCCTTGTCCGCAGTGTCTGACCCATCGGGTTCAATATATCGTGCCTTCCCCTTGCATTTGCGCTGTGTTGACATAAACGCTGGAATAGATGCATGTGTGGCGGGTGACTTGTCGGAGCTGTCCTTAAGCACCAATGGACGCTTACCCCAGTTCTGTAATTGAAGCCAGTACCTGAGCCAGTCATTGATGCTGTCGGACTTCATGTGTGAGGGCTCCTGAAGGGGGTGATCTGTATAAGCTCGTGACAACTCGGACAGATGGTGATGCGGGTTTTCGGTGATGTCGGTCCATGGAATGCGTCCATTCAGGTTGTAGAATTCTGTTGTGCTATGTTCAGAAAATGTATCATAGACTGTGAATACTACATACTTCTCGCAGCAGCCATGAACTGTCTCAAGACAGCTTTCCGACAATGAAGTCGGAGTTCGAGAACATTGTCAGGTAGCTGGGGATAGCCATCATCATCGAACTCCAGTGGCTTGTGGCTGTCTGCTTCTTCAGCAGCCTCTGACAAAAGGAGTGTGTTAGCAAAGATGGGGCCACCAATTAAATGCACACCTATGTTAAATTCTTTCCACATATCGGCGATGTTGTTTTTTCCCTTATGATACTCCAGCTGAGATTCGAAGAAGTTCAAACCTTCTGTTTCATATCTACGTAGTGGTTAACATCAACACATAACCAACTTATAAGACATTCATACCGTCCATATGTCTGGTCTCCATCTTCTGTCAGAAATGCAA